>CM069906.1:14381448-14606061 GCA_036172215.1 Camellia granthamiana | reverse complement strand
GGCTCGAAACACAAAAAATGACATTATTTTAAGTGTAAAACGATATCATTTTAACACATTTAAGTCACAAAATTCGAACCACCAAATATTTTACTACTATGGATAAAACAACTTTACTCATGGGGAGGTACATGTAATTTAAGGTACATCACGTCACATGCATGCGTGTCATCATCATAGATTGAGGGGATGTTTGGGAACAAATTATTTGAAGAAACAAACAAAGCTTGAGACCTCTAATTAGAGATGTCATTAGTGATGTGGTTGTGGGTTCCATCTACTGTCACAGTGTGTGCTTTTTGTTCTTTTTTTTTTTTTTCACCTCACTGGTGGTAGATTTAGAACTCAATATTTAGAGTTCTAAATCATTAAATAAGTTGTACTTTCTAAAAATAACTAACAAATAAAAAAATTTAGGTAAATTATAAATACATTTCCTAAAATTTAGTTAAAATACAGATTATTTTTTGTAATTTAAAAAATTACAAATACTTGTTAGAATTTTTCATTTAATAAAATTAACTAAAAAAAGAAATTCATATTGCTCTCCTATACAATAACAAAATTATATAAATTATTAATTAAAACATATTTATAATATCATTAAAAACTGTTAATTGATTTGATAATTTATTAATAAAATAAACGATTTGCTATGAAGTTAAAAATCTCAGGGAGTGAAATGTAATTTCTAAAATCACATTGGGCGATTCGTATTTTAATTAAATTTCAGGGATTGTAATTTACCCAAAAAGTTTATATATTTAATAATTAAAATTTATAAAATTTATTATTAATCTAAAAAAAAATTAAAATAGCCACTGATATGTTATTCTCCCAGGTTATCTAAAAGTCATTATAACTTATCATATCAATATCAATATCAATATCAATATCACTATCTCTATTTATTTTATTTTATTTTCCATTTTTGTGTTTTCCAAAATAAAAGTTGGTCATTTAAACAAAAGGAAAAAAAATAAAAAAATATTTTGAGATACAATTTGCTATGTATATACGAACAGTGTGTGCACCTAATGGGTGCGTTTTATAGGTTATAAATTTTGACCTAAATGTAAATTTTATTAGTTATAAGAAGTTTTGATCTGAAAAATTACAACGGAGTATTCTGGAAAAATTATAAAAAAAAAAATAAAAATAAAAAAAAAGAGTTGAAGAAGAAAAATGTAATGGTAAAAAGGAAAATTATAAACTGTGAAAAGAGGGAGAGAAAGAACAGTGTAGTGTGGGCAATTCCACTATTGGTTTCCTAAATTTACAATTGTAACCTTTTATAACTAATTAAAAAAAAAAGAAGTAAATATATACAGTTATATAGTTCGTAAGGGGTATTCAGGGAATTAAAATTATGAGACACTTTTGTCAAAACGATAAATAAATATTTAGGAAAACTGAAAATAAATAAAAAATAAAAAATAAACTGAAAATAAAAAGGAAAGGGCAGTTTTTTTCTTGAATTTTTATTTTCTTATTTTTTATCTTTAATGATCTTTTTTTCAAAATTATATCATTTTTTAAAAAAAATAACTTTTCAGCCAAATCTAAAAAATAAAAAAATAATAAAAAAGATAAAAGAAAAAAAAATCCAAAACAGAAATGCACAACCAAACAGAAGAGTTCAGTTGGCTGCGCAATTAGTTTGAGACACTTAAAAACTTATTTTTGAACTAAATCATCCATAGTGGATTCTATATGTTCTTGTTGTATGTAATAAAAATTAATAAATAAATAAAATCATTGAAAAATCTTGAGGAATATGCAGATACCTTTTCAAGAAACTTGAGATTGGAAGTAGTAGCAGTGAGAGGTGAATCATCAATTTCTTCTGGTTCAGCTCTCTTTATGAATCTTTCTTGAATTGGAGGAGTGGAAGCAGCAGGGCTAGCAAGAGGAGGAGGACTACTACTACTGCTTGAACTGAGCTCAGGTGGTGGTGTGCTTTGAGTTCCCACATCTCTGTCATACTACCCCCCACTTCTTTCTTCTCTCACTACGCTAAAATTAGGCCTTAGCGGCGGTTTTTTACCGCTGTTAAAGGCTGTAAAACCGCCGTTAAAGCCATTAATGGCGGTATTAACGGCGGTTTCGTTACCACCATTTATGCGCGTGTCGGAAAAAGTACAACCGTCATAAAAAGGTAAATTACCGTCGTTAAAAGTCTACCAAAAACGGCGGTAATATAAGACCAAAAACGGCAGTTCTTTACCGCCGCAAATAGGTTCAAATTTTACCCTTGGATTCAACAAAAGTAGAGTTCTAACTCTTTACACAAAATAAGCCCATGGCTTGATATTCATGTAATATACCAAAGAGAACAACAAAAAGAGCTACCAGCCTCAAGCCTCCCAAGTTATGTCTTTGGAGGTGGCATATCACCTGAATCTGAAAATGATGTCCCATATAGGGTGAGCTAATGCCCAGTAGAGATATGCTAAACATAATATGAGTAATAACTAAAACATTAGCATTTGATAAATGTTTAACTAATATAAATCAACTCATAACACATTTCAGTTCCATGACACATACGTCCATGCTTCATTCCATTTTCTTTTACTTAACAATTTCGATTTATAAACATGGTTCAGAACCTGGCCAAACAATTCCCATGAGACTACGGCTCATGTTAAAAACCTTTCCAATATCAACAATTTCAATGAATTAAAATTCATAACAAACACTTCCATACTTCACAATTCACATGAGATAACAACTCATAATAAAACACTTTCATACTTCACAAATGATACACAGATTCACTGTATCAATGGAATCCATCCCCTATCTCCTCCTAAACCGTGGAGTACATCCCCTATCTTCTCCCAAATAATATCCGGTTTAGGAGTCCATCCCCTATCTCCTCCTAAACCGTGGAGTACACCCCCTATCTCATCCCACACAAAACAATGTATATAAATAATTATCATATACGCGATCAATCAATACACATATTCGATGTATTATTCCAACCGTCACATTCAATGACATATTCAACCGATTAGTTTTAATTCACCTAATCATTATGCAGTGTCTACAACAATCAAGACTATCCTTCACCGATAGCTCAAAGCAAATATTTCTAAACAGATAATAATTACATCCAACAGATTAATTATCAACAATTTCAAAAGTGAGCGGTTTATAAATCCAACTCCACCATTCAACCTTATTTTAAACCAATTTCATCATTTTCAACTCAATTTCATATTTCCATAGCTTTCCAAATTAATTATACAAATTAATTCATAACATAAAATTAGGGCTTTTGTCCCTCTTTTCTCAACATTGACCCAAAGGCTCAAATACCAACAATAAACAACAATAACCCCATTTGAGATCCAAAATACACATGTATTGGCTCAAAAGAACAAAACCCCTCTTTATACATTTTGAAACCCTAACACCCACAATTATCCAACTTCAACATTAAATCAAAATGACCAAAAGTTTATGTCAAAGATCATAGAAGTGAGTAGTTATTCCTACCTCAAAAGATGAGACCAAATGGAGATGATGAAGAATTTCCAAAGTGCTCCAAACTTTAAGATTTTCGGATCAAAATGAAGAGCAAGCCAAACCCCACACTTTTTACAAAGGGACAAGGGTGGAGATTCACTCAAACTAGATCAAACCTTAGAGAGAAGTTGAAATCTAGAGAGAGGAGCTCTCTAATGGAGGTTTTGAAAAGTAATCGAAAGAGAGAGAGTGTAAAAAGTGATTTAAAATAACACAGTCCAGATCTGATATACGTATGATCCGCTCGAGCGGAGAATAGGACGCTCGAGTGTCAAACACAAAAACTAAACCCGCTTGAGCGCAAAAATACCCGCTCGAGCTCCAAGGCACAAAAGAAGACACCACCCGCTCGAGCGCAAAAAGAACCCGCTCGAGCGTAGATTACACTCTTCCAGTACTTTTACAGACATCGAACACCCGCTCGAGCGCAAAGATACCCTCTCGAGCGCGACCCGTTCGAGCGTAAGAAAATCTGCTCAAGCGTGAAAAACACATCTGCAGTATTTTTGCAGACGGATGAACTACTGAAGGTATGCAAACTCCGCTCGAGCGCAAGAAGACCTGCTCGAGGCGGATCACTAAAAATCTGGGCAACAAGAGTTGGGACAAAAGCTCAACCAACCTGTTCGAAACACGCCCAAGACAATTCTAAACTCAAATACAAAGAGTTAAAAGGACGAAAATGAAATACAGACAACAACAACTATCAACGGAACTGAGTTCGGAATACAGTAAACATGAGAGGAAAACCAGGATCACTATAGAGATGACATGTTTGGAAGATGAGGTTGTTGATGCTGAAGGGTTAGAATGATACTTTTATATTAGGGGTCAAATTGTAATTTTATTATCTTCGATCCAAACCCTTGACAGTTTGTGATATATTGAGACAAACTAAAACAATCAAGATTAAAAATTGTTGAATTCAAAACTATATGAATCCAAAAAATATTAGCACCAAAAGTATAAGATGTATTTATTAATTAATAATTTGATCATGCTAAAAACAAGTTTGTTGAATTGCCCTTAAGATGGGAACAATTATAGCGATCCTGGTTCTTCCCTCCTTTGATTGTTGTATCCGAACTTAGGTTCCGTGGTGATGGTTGTTGTACATGTCTTGTTGTCACCCTTTAATTTCAAATATTTGGGTTTTAGAATATGTTGGGCGTGTTTCGAACAGGTTGGTTGAGCCTTGGTTTCATGTCTTGTTGCCCAGATTTTTGGTGATCTGCTCGAGCGGGTCTTCTTACGCTCGAGCGGAGTTTGCACACTTTCAGCATTTTGTGCCTCTGCAAAAGTACTGCAGGTTTGTTTTTCACGCTCGAGCGGAGTTCCTTACGCTCGAGCGAGTCGCGCTCGAGTGGACCTTTTGCGCTCGAGCGGGTGTTCAATGTTTGTAAAAATACTTGAAGAGGGTAATCTACGCTCGAGCGGGTTTTCCTTTACGCTCGAGCGGGTGTGTTTTGCAGTTGTGTCTTGGCGCTCGAGCAGGTATTCTTGAGCTCGAGCGGGTCCAGTTTTTGTGCTTGACGCTCGAGCGTCCTATTCTCCGCTCGAGCAGACTAGTCGTATATCAGATGGCAGCTGGGTGATTTTGAATTACTTTTTACTTTTCCTTTCTCTCTCTTACTTTTCTAAACCCTCTTTTGAGAGCTCCTCTCTCTAGAATATACCTTCTCCCTAGGGATTGATCTAGCTTGAGTGATCTACTCTCTAAGTGTCTTTGCAAAGAGTGTATAGCTTGGCTTGGGCTTCCTATCAATTCGAGAATCTTGGGTTTTGGAGCATTTCGAGATTTCTTCATCATCTCCTTTGAGTTTCATCTCTTGAGGTAGGGATTCCTACTCATCTTTATGAGCTTTAACATAGATATTGAGCTTTTTGTATAAATTGTTTGATTTGGGAAGTTAGGGTTTGAGATGTATAAGGTTGAAAAGAGGGGTTTTGTTCATTTGACTCATACATATGTGTTTTGGGTTTGAAATAGAATTTATTGATGTTGTTGATAATATTTGGACCTTTGGGTCAATATTGAGAAAAATGGAGAAAATGCCATGTTTGGGTATATTTGGGTTATTAGTGTAATTAATGACATTTATCATGGAAATATGAAATTGAGTTGGAAATAATGTAATTGGCTCATTATGAGATAGAATGGTGGAGTTGGAATTATTAATCATTCACCTTGGAAATTGTTGATAATTTATCTGTTGGATGCAATTATTATCTGTTTAGAAATAATTGTTTTGAGCTATCGTTGGAGGATAGTTTTGATTATTGTAGACAATGCATGATGATTAGGCGAACTAAAACTAATCAATTGAATAGGTCATCGAATATGACAATGGGAACAATACATCGAATTTATGTATTGATTGATTATGTATATGCTATGTATTTATGTACATTGTGTTGTGTAGGAGGAGATAGGGGATGTACTCCACGGTTTAGGGAAAGATAGGTGATAGACTCCTAAACCGGATATTAGTTGGGAGGAGATAGGAGATGGACTCCACTGATACAGCGAATATGTGTATCTATTGTGAAGTATGGAAGTGTTTTATGTGATATTGATACAACAAATATATATATCTATTGTGAAGCATGATAGTATTGTTGATATGAGTTATAATCTTATTAAGTTGTTTGGCCAGGTTCTGAGCCATGTGTATAAATTGGAAAGTGGTTAAGTAAAGGAAGGTAAAATGAACATGGACTTACATGTCATGTAATTGAAATGGGTTATGAATTGATTTATGTGGGCTAAACATTTATCAAATGCTAATGTTTTAGTTTTTGCTCATATTATGTTTAGCATATCTCTACTGGGTATTGGCTCACCCTATATGGGACATCTTTTTCAGGTACAAGTGTTATGTTACCTCTAAGGACGTAGCTTGGGAGGCTTGAGACTGTTAAACTCTTTTTGTTGTTTTGTTGTATTACATGTTGTTGGCTATATATTTTGTAAAAGCCAGTAACAATTCGACACGTGGCAGAATAAGGGTATTATGGGAAGATGATTCACGTCTTCAATCTTGATCGTACACGTGGCGATGACAATTGGTTCTCACGTGATCCGAGTAGCACCAGATCAGTAAAGAAACGAAAGATGACGTGGCCTCAACGGTTACTCATATTCAAATTCAAATATAAGAGGGAAGCTTAACTACAAGTGATGGCGTAGTGGAACTACTTCTAAGGCAGCATGATCAGCGACCATGGAGGAGCAGTTCGACGGTTTGAAGTGCAGTTCGAAGGTCATCCTTGGTGAGTATAAATAGCAAGGAAGCCCCCAGAAAAAGCCCCAGACTCAGATCATACAAACCAGTCATTTACTTTATCTTTTCTTTCCCAGTTTTTACATTTCCTGTACTTTAAATACCTGCACTTTAAATACTTGCTCTTTAAATACCCGCACTGCACTTCGATTCATAGGAGTAGTTTCAAGTAGATTCAAGTAGACTGTTGCTGTTCGAGGCTGAGTTTGGACTATTGTAAGTGTTCATTTTTAATGAAATACTTCGATTGTTCTTCATATTAATTGTTCTTTTTCTTAATTTCTCCTAAGTCAAGCCACCAGTAAAAGTCCTCTTCATTGAGGCTGAAAGAACTAAAACACAATCGTCTGATAAATTGGTTGGCAATTATAATTTCTGTAAGGACTGATTGATCCTTGCTGGCACGCTCGCATTTACAAAAATACCCTTCGAAAAGCCAAAAAGCCAACATATATTTTTGGCACGCCCAGTGGGACTTAATTTAAAATGGCTAGAAGAAGACGACAAGGAGAAAATGAACGTCTGGAAGAAGGCGTAGAAGGAGAGGTAGAAATACCTAATCCAGAGGATAATGTGGTAACACATCCTGTGGAGACTCCCATGTTATCAGAACCTATGGTCGAACAGACCAGTACTTCTGGACAAGAACCATATGTTCATAATATTGGACGAAACCAAGGAATTGGAACATCCACCGTTCCATCTACTCAGCCAACAAATCCATGGGATGGCTTAGTAGATGCTATGGGACAACAATTAATGAACACAATGGAAATGTGGGCAACATCCTTTTTGGATCGGATGAATAACCACCAACCAACAAATACAAGACACACAGAGGAAATTTTAAATGTCCCTCAGCAAAGATTGGCTAGAGAAAAACAGCCTATGCAAATTAATGGACAATCTAATGGTCAGACTAGTACTCAGAACTATGAAAGACCATCGCCTCAGTCTTTGTATGAACCCATTTCAAGGCCTGTAGTAGGCCAAAATGCCTCAGTACCCAACAATGAAGCCACACACGTTGGTGGATCTGGGCAAGTACAAGAAATTGGCATGAGAATTGTTACAAATCCCATGTTCGAAGCCATACCTGGCACTAGGGGATATAATAATCCTTTGTTTGAATTTATACCCGGGGGGTTGGAGGGTTTTCCTGTAAACGGAAGGGACACAACACCCGTTCCAGCACCTTTCGCAGGTCCCTTCGTAGGACAGGCTCAAAGGGGTTACCCATACCCCCAACAGCAACCTGCACCACAGGGGCAACCAGTCCCAAATGTACCACCTCATGGACCAAGAGGGCCACAAGCGCAAGTTTGTCCACCAAACCCTGTGTTTGTTCCTCCAGTACTGGTTCAGCAGGCACAGAATATGGTCCCTAGGGACCAAATTGTTGATATTGTTAGAGAGATGTGTGGACCGATGGCTCGGGGGGTCCAGACTCCTGTATATAGAAAACCATACCCAGAATGGGTAGACAGGGTACATGAATACCCAAGGGGATTCAGAATACCAGATTTTACCCTATTCTATGGAACTGGAAATCAATCAACAGTAGAGCACATTGCCAGATTCGCTGCTCAATGTGGTGAATTCACTAATCACGATTACATGAAACTGAGATTATTTCCAAATTCTCTAACTGGGGGAGCCTTTGTATGGTATATCAACCTTACACCTGGCTCCATTCAAAATTGGCAACAAATGGAAGAGGCATTTCATGCCCAACTCTTCCAATCGGAGCCAGAGGTGTCCATGGCAGACTTGGCAAGATTGAGTCAAAGGCCTGAAGAAAAGGCTACTCAGTTTATTGCCAGATTTAAAAGGGCTCGAAATAAATGTAGGGTCATCCTTCCAGAGCCAGAATTTGTAAGATTGGCTCAAAACGGTTTAGAGTTCAGGCTTCGAAAGAAATTTGACTCAACTGAATTCAGGGATTTGGTCGAATTAACATATAAGGTGTCTCGATATGAAGCATTATTAGAGGAGGAACAAGATCGAAATAATGCTTCGTATAAGACGTATTATAGAGATCCCAATTATGAGATTGATGCAGCAGAGATTGTGGGCAAAGAACCTGTAATCTGTGAAGCATTAATTCATAAGGATACAACCATCGACCAGCAGTTTAAAAAGAAAGACTTTCACAGAAAGTACTCTTTCGATTTAACCAAAGCAGATGACATTTTTGATCATTTGCTTGCAGCCAATTTCCTTAAGTTACCAAAAGGAGTAAAACTGCCATCTCCAGAGGAACTTAAAGGAAAAGTATACTGTAAATGGCATAATTCTTGGTCTCTCTCAACTAAAAACTGTGTTGTTTTTCGAGACAGGATCCAAGAGCAAATTCGAAAAGGAAGTTTGAAGTTCCCAGCCAAAACAGAAAAAGCCATGGGAATTGACAGTAACCCATTTCCAGAAGTTGGAGAAAGCGCGGCTAATGTGGTTGTACCAAACTTTCAGAATCTATCTCTGTAGGAATTGGAAGAGGTCAATGTGCAAATGCATATTGCCAACCAGACAACTGCCAAGAAGGAGACTGGAAACCCACCAACTATTGGGCAAGGTTTCTCTCGTTAGAGGGAACACTCTGATGAAGAAGCACTGGACGATGATTCCCTCGAAGCAGCTGTAGTGCAGAGGATGTGTCCCAGATGCAGACTGAGTTACAAATGGTTGAAGGGGCTTCCAATTGATGGGAAGCAATACTATAGGGATGTTCAGAGACGTCCTAAATCAACCAATGCTCACAACAAAAGGCCGTATCCGGCTGGTGACAGGCAACGCCCATTAGTGGTTGAACCTGTAGTGGACAGAATGCATGCTAGAGGCAAGAGGCCTGTGTATGAGTCTAGGCCACCTAACTACTACAGAGTAGAGAGCAGCCATTCTGAAAGAAGATTGGAGAGGGGTCCAGGTTATGGGGGTAAAGCCAGAGATTGGCCCTTTAGACCAACCCTGCGAAGGACAGAAAGTGGCTCCTTTCATCGAAGGACTGAATCAGGTTCGAAACATGACGTCAGAGCCAAGCATCTACCTTCACAGCCAGTTTCGAAGGTGGCTTCGAAAGTAGAAGGAAACAGTTCGACATCTGGATCAGTAAGCTCGTGGGTACCAGGGGTCCCAGATTGGTTTGTAATGCAGAACAAACCTAGGGAGACACCTACTCAAAGGGATGTTGGAAACCAAGGCAGGATGGTCAAGCCTCCTTTGGTGGCCCCAAACAATTGGGTATTACTTAAACATCCAAAGACAAAGGAACCAGATATGGTCCCAGTCATTTCCAGATCACAAAGAAGGAAAATTCAACGCAGGTACACCCAATACCAGCAAGATCTGAAAGAAAGTGGAGAGAGTTCTTCACAGGTCAAGACAGAAGCAAAGAAAACTTCGAAGTCAGACCATACTCCAAAACCGACTTTACAAAGCAAAGTGGTTTGTAGCAGAGAACAATTGGCCCAAGTTCATTCTGAACTAAAGGCCAGGGAGAAATCTAGTCTGGCAGGGCTGGAAAAGGCTCTGATGGAAAGTGATAGCGAAGCGGGAGACGAGATTGACATGAGCCAAAAGAAGGAAATGGCAGAGGAAGAGATGTTTGAAGCCTTCATGGCTGAACACACATTTCTGACTGAAGAACCAGTTGAGAAGGATCCTTCGAAGGGATCAGTTATCAATGAAATACCAGAGTGCAGCATGGAGGATGCTGCTGAGGACACTGAGCAAGGTAGCCAAGAGGGGAAGAAGGTACAGCCAGCCATCCAGTTTGGTTCATTTCCTCCTGTATCAGTCAATATGGTACACATACTACCTCATGAATTCCAGGCTGAAAATGAGGGTCAGGGTGATCAAGACATGGATCCAATTCCTGTCTCTAGTGAGGAGTCACAAGTGAGTATGGTACAGGATGCTCCTGAAGTGGCTACTCCAATGGAAACTGAGTTTCAAAGTGAGGAAGAGGTAAGCATCAACCTCTCATATCCTTTTGAATATCCCTCGAATTCCATGACCCAACATGTTAAGCCTCTGTACATCAAGGCTTTCTTCGATGGGATATAGCTAAACCGAGTCCTAATAGACAATGGGGCAGCAGTAAACTTATTACCGAAATCTTCTTTGAAGAAACTAGGGAAAAAGAATCTCAGGTTGATCCCAACCAGCACAACCATTGCTGGCTTTGCTGGAGATAAACAGATGGCTCAAGGGATTTTGCCTATTAATTTGAGTGTGGAAACCAGGGATTGTATGACAGCATTCTTCGTCATCGACAGCAATGCCAAATATAATGCCTTACTTGGGAGAGATTGGATCCACACCAACAAATGTGTGCCTTCCTCTTTGCATCAGAAGATCATGATGGCCTTGGGCAATGGAGAGACAGAGGAGATTGATGCAGATCCTCAACCCTTCATAGCCTGTGCAGACTTTGCAGAGGCCAAGTTGTATATTGAGGGAGTAACACCACTCAGTATACTGAGGAAAGCTGATGGCTCAGCCGAAGTGACGGCTGATGAGGAAGTGACACACCTAAAGCACTTAGTTCAAGAGAGTGTTGATGAAGAGGTTGTCGTGAAAGATGACAATGATGCCTGGTTATAGGCAAAGAGATGAAGAACAAGAAGCCAAGTCTTTGGCTCTGGTTAAATTCTCACCATTGGACGTAAAAGCAATAGTCCAGAAAGTACAGGAGCAAGAAAGAGAAGCCATGATGATTGGCTGTACACAGGAGCAGCAACAGGTCAGAATTTTGACCCTTGGGAAATACTGCGCATTGGACATTGAGACAAAGGTCCAGGAGATACAAGAGGAGGATGCCTTATGGACAGATTTTGTCTATGAGGAAGAAGGTAAGGATGTTGAACCAGAGAACTTGGGAGTGGAGCAAAGCAAGAAGGATGCTTCGAAGATAGAAGGAATCAAAGAGGAAGCTTCAATAAGTTCTCAGACACAAGACCCCTTAGAAGAAGTGAATTTAGGGAAAGGTTCTGTACCACAGCCAACCTATATAAGTGCTTGTTTGAACGTTCTGGACAGAGACCAATTGTTGGTTGTTCTAAAGAAATACAAAGATTGTTTTGCATGGTCTTATAATGAACTACCAAGATTGGAAAGGTCATTAGTGGAACACAGGCTCCCTATGAAGCCTAATTTCAAGCCATACAAGCAGAAACCGAGAAGGATGAGTCCAGAAGTAATTCAGAAGGTCAAAGAGGAGATTCTTAGACTACTCAAGGCAGGCTTTATTAGGACAGCCAGGTATGTTGAATGGCTATCTAATATTGTGCCTGTAGTTAAGAAGAATGGTAAAATGAGGGTATGCATTGATTTCAGAAACTTAAATCTAGCAACTCCCAAAGATGAGTACCCTATGCCTATAGTGGACCTACTGGTAGACAGTTCAGCAGGACACCAAGTTTTGTTAGTGATGGATGGGCATTCTGGTTATAACCAAATCTGCATTGCAGAGGAGGATATCCACAAGACAGCATTCAGATGTCCTGGAAATATTGGCACCTTCGAATGGATTAAAATGCCATTTGGCCTGAAGAATGCTGGGGCTACATATCAGAGGGCTATGAACACTATCTTTCATGATCTCATTGGAGGGTATCTAGAGTGTTATATTGATGGCATTATAGTGAAATCCCAGTCCATGAAGGAACATCTGTTTCAGTTAGAAGCAGCTTTTGAAAGAATGAGGAAGTTCAAGCTAAAACTCAATCCTCTCAAATGTGCTTTTGGTGTATCATCTGGAAACTTCTTGGGTTATGTAGTGCACAAGAAAGGAATACAAATTGATCAGAACAAAGCCAAAGCCATCATCGAAGCTAGGCCTCCATCAAATAAGAAAGAATTACAAAGGTTCCTTGGGCAGGTTAACTTTCTTAGAAGGTTTATTTCTAACACTGCAGGGAAAACTAAAGCATTTTCTTCCTTGTTAAGGTTGAAGGATGAAGAGGAATTTGTCTGGACAGCAGAGCATCAAACTGCTTTCGAAGGTATCAAAGCCTACTTGGCCAACCCTCCAGTGCTGATGCCACCAAAGGGGAACAAGCCCTTGAAGTTGTACATAGCTGCAGCAGAAGATTCATTGGGAGCTTTCTTGGCCCAGGACAATGAGGAAGGCAAGGAACAAACTGTTTATTACCTTAGTAGGTTTTTAAATTCTTGTGAATGTAAATACTCAGCTGTTGAAAAGCTGTGCCTTGCTTTGTATTTTGCTGCAATGAAATTAAGATATTATCTTTTACCTACAACTGTCTTGGTGATTGCAACCACAGATTTGGTTAAGTACATGTTATCTAGACCTATGTTGAGGGGAAGAATTGGCAAGTGGATACTAGCCTTATCAGAATTTCATTTAGAATATGTCCCTCAAATGGCAGTAAAAGGGCAAGTCTTAGCCAATTTTCTGGCAGACCATCCATCTCAAACAGAGAGCCAAGAAGTGATGGAACTTGGCATGGCCAGTGTTGAGCCATGGCAAATGTGGTTCGATGGATCGAAAGCCAATGGCTTAATTGGAATTGGTATTGTGATCAAATCTCCACAAGGAGTAGAGACCATGCATGGTTTCAGAGTAGATGAAGCTACTTGTTCCAATAACCAGGCTGAATACGAAGCCTTAATAGTGGGGCTAGAGATCCTTATTGGATTGCAAGTACATGCAGTCGATATATTTGGGGACTCTCATTTGGTGGTTAACCAAGTGAAAGGGATTTTCAAGTGTCAAAGCATAAGTATTTTGCCGTATTATGTTGTTGCATTACATCTGCTTTCTCAGTTTCAAGTAGCAAATGTAACCCATGTTCCAAGATTCTTGAACAATAGAGCTAATGATGTGGCTCAGAAAACTTCGAACTTTAAGAGAAGGGAAAATACCCAAAGGGACATAAGCCAAACAACATATCAAAGATTAATACAACCTTTGAATAAAAGGAATGTAGTCTTGGAAGTCAATCATAATGACTTACAAGAACAGGATTGGAGGCATCCAATAATGCAGTACTTGGCTGGTCCATCTTCGAAGGCCAGCAGAAAAGTTAAATTGCAGTCTATGCAATACATAATGTATGGTAATGCTCTCTACAAGAGGGGAGGAGATGGCTTATTGCTAGAATGTTTAGGCCCAAAAGAAGCATTAACAGCCATGGCTGAGGTTCATGAAGGCATCTGTGGTGCTCATCAACCTGGCGTAAAGATGAGATGGTTGCTTCGAAGGCATTCCTACTATTGGCCAACTATCCTTAAAGACTGCATAGAATATGCAAAGGGTTGCCAGGCATGCCAAAAGCATGGCACAATAAGGCATGTGCCCATAACTGACCTACATGCAGTAGTGAAGCCTTGGCCATTCAGAGGTTGGGCCATGGATATGATGGGAAAAATACACCCACCCTCTTCGAAACATCATTGTTTCATTCTAGTGGCTACTAATTACTTCACTAAGTGGGTCGAAGCTAAGCCATACAAGGCTGTAGACCAAACAGAGGTTATTGGGTTCATTAAAGATCTGATCCATAGATTTGGCATTCCACAAACCATAACAGTTGATAATGGGACTGTGTTCGATGGGAAAATGGTGAAGTCTTTTGTGACAGAGTTTGGAATTAGCCTTGTTAATTCTACACCCTATTATGCACAAGCCAATGGTCAGGCTGAATCATCCAATAAGTCCTTGAAAAAAGGAATACAAAAGGTTGTGGAGGATAATCCTAGGGATTGGCATAACCTATTGTTAGATGTGTTATGGGCTTACAGAACCTCCCCAAGGTCAAGCACAGGGGTTACTCCTTATGCCTTAGTATATGGGCATGATGCAGTGTTACCTGTGGAAATCAATGTTAAATCTTTGAGGGTAAGATGCCAAGATCAGCTGGATCCTGAGCAATACCATCAAAGCATGTGCTTGGAATTAGAAGGCATAGATGAAGCCAGAATTTTGGCATTAAATAGCATTCTTTTCCAAAAGAAGAAAGCAGCCAAGAATTATAATAAAAAGGTCAAACACATTGGCTTTGATGAAGGTGATTTGGTATGGAAAACGATACTCCCAATAGGGATTAAAAGCCATAAGTTTGGCAAATGGTCACCTAACTGGGAAGGACCTTATCAAATTCATAGAGTTCTGCCTTTTGGAGCATATCATTTAAGAAATTTGAATGGTTATGTACATCCCAAAAAGATTAATGGCAGATATTTAAAACCTTATTTTCCAACCATTTGGGAAACACAAGGAATAACATAAGCATCAAATACGAAAACATAAGACTACTCAAATGATAGACAAAATTTGTTCTTTTATAAAGAATTAAATACATTGTGCCACAGATTGGCCCAGAAATCATCGCAATGTCTTAATTGTTTTTGTACAGTGGACTTCCTATTGCTAAGTGCTGGAAACAGTTGAATAGCTGCAGCCATGTCTTCTTTTCGGTCAGCCAGTTCTTGGTTGGTGATTTGCAATTTGGTATCAGTTCGAACCAAGGCTTGGTTTACTGCAGCCAGCTCCTCTTCAAGTTGAGCTTTCTTCTCCAGCAGTTGGATTCGAAATTGGGAGACAGAAGAGTGTTGTTCCTTGAGATCTGCTACTTTAGTATGCACTTGAGAAACAAAACTCTGATCTCTAGCCAGCTTCTCATCCGCAGTCTTAGCAGCATGACAGATATTGAGATAGAAATCAATAGTAGCTGCAGCTTGAGATAGATGACTGGAGGTACTCATGCCAGACTGCTCAGCAATATTGCAGCATTGGAGGAACCCATTCCTGATGACAGGCCTTTGAAGAGCCTCGAATGGAATCCTCGAAAAGGAGATCAGCAGTTCTAAACAGAGGTCCAAGTCTATAGAAGGTGCAGAAAGCTTGCTGCTGGAAGAAGAGCTCTCAAGAATTTCTAGTAAGGAGTTAGCCAAAACTAATGGCTCAGTTTCAACATTAAATGTTGAAGAGGTAGAAGGTGCATCAAAAAGACTAGCTAATCTGCCTTCGAAGATGTCTACCTCATCCCAAGACATAAAAGGCATAGAGAGTGTGGTGGTGGAAGGCACAGAGGGCTGCATGGGGATAGGAGAAATGGATGGAGCCTCTTTGGCAGCCTCTATGGTCTTAGCCACCAACGAATCAAGTGAAGAGGGGCTGGAAGTAGGCATAGGTGATGAACCATGAATTGGGGAACTACCAGCGCCCTCTGTAAGGGAATCAACTGCCACCAGAGATAGAGTAGCAGTTGGAATTTCTGTGAAGGAAGGAGGAAGAGCAATGCTCGAAGAAGATTTAGACTGAGGTGGATCAAAAGACAAGAAAGGAAGATATGGTTCTAGACCAAGGAAGAGAGATGGAGGAATGCTGGGGCTCAAAGGAGGCACATCAAATGTAGGCCTTGGAAGTGGGAGTGCGATTTGAACAACCCTGACATTCTGCATTTGATCGACCTCAATTGAAATTGAGGGAGGCCTCGCTGGAAAGATGAATGCAGTGGGTGTTGCTGCAAGAAGAAGAAACGTAAAGCAATGTCACAATCCAGTATCAAAAGTTAACAAAGGAAAAACAATGGAAGTGTGAAGGAAATTACTTGTCTCAAAGGCACTAGTACTAATGGGAGAACTGCGGAGGAAATAATGTTCGGCAGTTTGTTGCCTTTTGACCATTTCCCTTTGCAATACATCAGCAGCAGCAGCTTCCTCTCTTAAAATTTGTTGCTGCCGTCTCCTCTCAGCCCTCTCGAAGACAACTATTGCCTTGGAATGTTCCTGCTCCACTGCCTTGGCGGCTGCTTCATGAATGGGGTCCTCAACCAAGTCAGTTGCAGGAACAGTCACCTTCTTTCTCTTCCTTTGTGGCAGTTCTGTTATTGGTTCCTTTTCGATCTCCCTCTCTTCAATTTGGGGTTCAGATGCTTCAGAGGTAAGTTCTTTCCCCATTGTTGTAGTGGCCGCCTCGAGAGGAGGATGTTCCATTGTGTCAGAAGGGGAGGCAGCCATCTTCTGTCTTTTTGTTCTTTGTAAGGGCACTTCTTGCTCTTGCTCAACCTCTACTTCTTCCTCCAGAGATTCAGATTCTTCGGGAGGAAGGACTAGTTTCCTTTTTTGTTTTTGTTGTTGTCTTCTCTTGAGAACAACTAAAGTTTCAGCTCTGTTGGGGGATTCTTCTCGTGGAGACCCTGCACCAAAGAACAAAAGGGTAAAGGGAATGAATAAAAGATTCAAAAAGAAAAAGGGAAGTCTGAAAAACTTACTTTTCTTCGAAGCAGCTCTAGTAACTCTAGCTGGAGGAGATGAAGCTGTAGGAGTAGTTGTCACAACTCCAGGAAGAGAGGAAATATTATCAGCTGTTACTGACTTAGCCTTTGAAGGCACTCCCAATCCTACCAGCAAATCATGGGGAAGTACAGATAGGCGCACCTCCATATTGACAATCCACCAGTTCTGGAATCTTTTCAAAACTAAGCCAGATAGAATAAAGGGGACAAATGGGAACTCATTCAATTCCTTCAGCAGTTTGAGTAGTGCCGTCTCTAGCTTGGATTTGGATATTCTCAAATCCCTAGCAGTAAGATGGACATTCGAGAGACTGCAAAGTGGAAAAGGTATTCCTTGAGTGAGCCCAAATTGTCTGGCAAATTGGGAAGGATAATACACCTCTGAGATACACTTGTAGGCTCGAGGGTTCAAAGTGCCAATAAACAATTCCCTTGGTAGCAGTATAGAGGCCCACATATCTTTATGAGGAGAGGTGGAGCACTCTTTATCAGCCAGAAAAGTTTGCAGCCAGATCGGTCCTCTATTGGCTTCGAAGGGACAAAAGAAGGAGGCAGATGGAGAAATAGGGAGTTGGTAAAAGAAAGTAAAGTAATAAGCAAAGGAAGCAGGATAAAGGGCAATCCTAGCATATTTCTCCCCATAAGTGCTAGGATTTTGGACAAGAAATCTTAAACATTTAGAATGCAGATCAGTAAAATAGGCGAAGAGCCAGAGTTGAAGCACCCAGAGGGGACCTCCTTGGTTAACATCAAGTGGTCTTTCACAAAATTGGGAGCAAGCTCTGTATATATGGCCTAACAGGTAAGGAGCAAGGGCTATGTGTTTTTTCAAGACAAGTGCCTTCGCAAGTGGAGCGAACTCAGGCATAATCCTCTGAGATGAGGTGCAAAAGAGGAATTTGCATAACCAGTATAAGATAAAGGAAAATAGTTCTCTGTCTCTCACAGGACCTTCCCTTTTATTTTCAGCCTTTACAAAGTCACTATAAGAGGAGTTTAGGGATGGAAGAGCGAATTTGACAGGAAGGTCTGGGTAGTTGGGAGTAAAAGGAGAACCATGGGGTGAAAGCCCTAAGAGATGGCAAATGTCAAGAACAGTGGGGGCCATCATGCCACACCGAAATTGAAAGAAATTAAAAGCCATATTCCAGAAACATAAGGCAGCAGGAATCAAAAAAGGGTCTTCAGGAATAATGAACCTGGAAAGACGAAGGGCATCCAGGATATAGAGCTCTTGCAGGTCATCTTCTCTCGCAGGCACAACTCTGTCATACCATTCTTCCCCTTCAGTCCTCAATGTCGGCCAGCAACGGTGAGGACGATTCACTCTCCAGTTCCCTCAATCGAGCCCTCTTTCATAGAGAAGGAAATGGTCCTCCAGGCGAGGGTATAGAGCTGCGAGCTGAGCAGGAACTTCTCGAAAAATAGGGCCAAGGACGTATTCCTGTTTGTTACTATGACGAGACACGAAAAGACGTCCATCTATGTGGCTTGACTCGTCAGATGATAGTTTGGTGATTTCTTCATCGATGCATTGTTTCAAAGCCATGGTAGGACTGACATGGTCACCAGTAAATACTTTTAGCGAGGAAGGATTCATTGGTAATGAGCAAGAGGAAACAGAGAGAAATCGTAGAGAGAAGGTTTGTAAAAGGCAAGTGATTTCAGAGCATGAAACAAAAGGGCTTTTAAAAACTCTGTGTCCGAAAATACATCTCGTAAGTCGTTAAGTACTAAAAACGTACGAATACGAGGAGTTCCTTCCAATATTGATAATTTCTGGAGGGAAGAGCACATTCCGGACGCTGATGCCAGCTTCGAAGCAAGATTATTTGGCTTCGAAGCCAAATTTTGGCGCTAAAATTCAAACAACGGCTTCGAAGTACGGAAGCCAGCTTCGAAGCATACTACATGCTCAAATATACTAGACTGCTCGAATATTGGTCTACTTCAAGGGGTTTTAGGGCCTGTTTATCAAAGTAATGACCTTTGAAGCAAATCCTCGGATCCTGTTAGGGATGAGGAGCACTGTTCGATACATTGAAACCAATCGTTGGTTTTATATAAAAAGAAAGGAATTGCCTTTTGAACCAAAACAATGTGGATTACTCTTCGAAGCAAAATAGTCAATTTGAAATTGATTGGTAATATTAACCATAACCATATATTGGTTATAGTTAGTTTTGAGGGGTAATGTTGTTAAAGCTCAGAACATTGATTCCAAGTAATAACAGCCAGAATTGTCAAATGTACTCCATAAATTGACATGTTGGCTCTTTTAGCGTTTCATTAGACAATTAAATCCAGATTCGAAGGATGAGATTGTTCAATTCGAAGCTATGAGTGGAATTTTAAAGGAACAAAATCAGACAATGTCGAGTAAAAGGACTTTGTTTGTATTAAAGCCAAAACAATTACATCAAGTAACCCTATCTGGGTACGAATTCGAGCTCATAAAAAGAAGGAATAGAATAAATAACAAGGGCATGGAATTTCATCCAACAATGATCAATGAATTTTTGTTCTTTCCTTATTGTTTCTTCTATCTCCTCCAATGTTGGCTGCATAAGCTGGTGTGCTCTCACTTCATAATAGAGTTCCTCAGCCTTTATTTCGAAAGCTCCATCTCTCAATGTTTGTTCCAACTCATCTATAACCAAATCATCCCAATACGCAGACTCTTTATTTCTGAAGTCATCGAACTCTTCGATGAAGTTCTCTGCTTCGTATTGGGCATGAATTCGTAAGGATGAAAGTTGATCCAAAGATTGCGTAGTAACCAGGGAATTTCGATGCCAGTAGAGGAGCACTGGAAGTTGATCCAGGAACAGGTGAAGTTCTGCTTGGGCAATGGGGTTAAGGATATGGCCCCTGGTCAGAATATCACAAGCCCATTGAAAGTTTTTGAGAGGGGTGTCATCCTCAAGAACATTGAAAGGCAAGTGAGAGAAAGCCGCTAGCAGAAGTTGAGCTTGTTTCCGCTCAGCTGGAGACGGGGATAATGGAGGTTTATAAGGTGAAAAGACTGTGTCCATTGGAAGGGCAAGCCTTAGTTTCTCTATCCAGGAAAGAGTGGGGGAAGAAGAAGGAGTAGATGCTTCAAATTCAGAAGATGGAGAAGATGAAGAAGAAGGTGTGGATGTCTCTATTGTAAGAGATGGCATGGAAGCGGAAGGAACAAAGGCATTAATGTAATCAAGCCAATCAGAAGAACAAATCTTCGCCTTCTTGGCTAAGAATGAAGGGCTGTACCCTTGTGCTTCTTCTGGGCGCTGAGTAGGATGCATTATTTTTGTAGGCATGGAGGAGATATACCAGGCCACAAGCAGATTCTCTTCTAAACTACGTTGAGGATCAATGGGCACGTAAGGGTAGACCACTGAACTTCGAGCGAAGGAAGGAAACTCCAAGGGGTCAGTAAACTCAACAAAATGATGGTTGATGCGCTCCCTTACATCATAAGTCTCAGAGGTCAACCAGTTTGTCCAACCAGAGGCCCCAGACGATGAAGAAGTTATAGCTCCATCCCATGCAGAGATGTGTGAAGAAGAACTTCCCAAATCCATATTTGTGACTTGTCGAAGCAAAGACTTGAAGGTAGTTTGTTCAAAGTACAAAGGGATGCTAGAGGAAGAACTTCTTGTATCTACGGAGTTGTGAATTGAAGGGTTAATGGCAATGTGCTCATAGTCCAAAGATTGATAATTCGCAAAAGCATCCATGACCTGAATATAGAAGGGCGGATAAAGGTGGCTAATGAATGCGTGAAGATTCTTTCGAGGGGAAACAGCATTACTCAATGGCTCTTCGTATGCTTGATCAGTAGAGTGAGAAGTTGATTGGGCCATAATCCGTTCGAATGCTAAAGGTATTGGAATGTTCAATAGGTTGAGAGTTAATGCTAATGATCACCAAATGGGTGACGGTTATGTTTCCTGAAAGTGGATTCCATGCACATTCCAAAAACGCGGGAGAAGTTTTTGATCCACTAATATCACCAAGTATTGGGTATATTAGTGCGGGGGGTAATGTTGGCTATATATTTTGTAAAAGCCAGTAACAATTCGACACGTGGCAGAATAAGGGTATTATGGGAAGATGATTCACGTCTTCAATCCTGATCGTACACGTGGCGATGACAATTGGTTCTCACGTGATCCGAGTAGCACCAGATCAGTAAAGAAACGAAAGATGACGTGGCCTCAACGGTTACTCATATTCAAATTCAAATATAAGAGGGAAGCTTAACTGCAAGTGATGGCGTAGTGGAACTACTTCTAAGGCAGCATGATCAGCGATCATGGAGGAGCAGTTCGACGGTTTGAAGTGCAGTTCGAAGGTCATCCTTGGCGAGTATAAATAGCAAGGAAACCCCCAGAAAAAGCCCCAGACTCAGATCATACAAACCAGTCATTTACTTTATCTTTTCTTTCCCAGTTTTTACATTTCCTGTACTTTAAATACCTGCACTTTAAATACTTGCTCTTTAAATACCCGCATTGCACTTCGATTCATAGGAGTAATTTCAAGTAGATTCAAGTAGACTGTTGCTGTAAACCTCTTCGAGGCTGAGTTTGGACTATTGTAAGTGTTCATTTTTAATGAAATACTTCGATTGTTCTTCATATTAATTGTTCTTTTTCTTAATTTCTCCTAAGTCAAGCCACCAGTAAAAGTCCTCTTCATTGAGGCTGAAAGAACTAAAACACAATCGTCTGATAAATTGGTTGGCAATTATAATTTCTGTAAGGACTGATTGATCCTTACTGGCACGCTCGCATTTACAAAAATACCCTTCGAAAAGCCAAAAAGCCAACACATGTATATCAACCCAAGGGCTTATTTTGTGTAGAGTTAGTACTCTCCTTTTTGTAACCAAGTGTTGACTTGGAAAGTTGTAAGCCTAAAGGGCATTTACTTTTATTGTCAACATGTAATACTTTTTGTAAGAATACTCTGATGAATGAAATTATGCTTTATTCCCTTATGTTTAAGCATGTCAAGATTGTATGTTTGATGGATTTATTTTGAGGGCATTACATATTAAATTCTTCCAAGTATTTTTAACTTCTCCAATACACACGCTCTTTTTAACTTTTCACATGTCTATTGCAAACAGTGAGTCTCCTTTTTGTTTTCTCTTGCTTGACTTCTCACTTCTACACTTTCAACTTCGGTGACCACGTATGCAAACAGTAAGTCTTCTTTTTATTTTCTCCTTCTTGATTTTTCCTTTTGTTTACTGTTTTAATATTGTGGTTAGATAGTGCATAAAAATATTTGTGATTTGTCTAGCGAATAAAAAATTATAATTTGATTTTTTTTAATATGATTGAAGTTAGATAAATATAAACCCCCACAAAGAGAAAAAATGTGATTATAATTAGTTGAATGATTCTTTTTTTTTTTTAATGTGATTGTAGTTAGTTTAATAATTCTTTTTTTTCATTTATTTATTTTATTATGGGAAAAATGTGATGTGATTGTAGTTCGTTCAATGACTCTTTTTTTTAATATGATTGTTGTAGTTAATTCAATAGTTTTTTTTTCATGTTATTTAATCTTTTTATTTACTATTTTAATTTTATTTTTAATATGATTAAAGTTAAATAAACATAAACACTCACAAAGAAAAAAATGTGATTGTAATATGATGTGATTGTCGTTTGTTTAATGGCTCTTTTTTTAATATGATTGTTGTAGTTAGTTTAATGTTTTTTTTTAATGTAATTTAATCTTTTTATTTACTATTTTAAGTTTATTTTTAATATGATTGAATCACAAAGAAAAAAATGTGATTGTAGTTAGTTCAATGGTTCTTTTTTTTAAATGTGATTACAATTAGTCAATGGTTTTTTTTTTCATTTATTTTTTTTATTATGGGAAAAATGTGATGTGATTGTAGTTTGTTTAATGGTTTTTTTTTTAATGTGATTTAATCTTTTATTTACTGTTTTAATGGTTTTTCTTTACAATTATTTATGAAAAAAATATGATTGTAGTTAGATAGTATAAAAATATTTGTGATTTGATTTGATTTTTTTCTGATTTGATTTTTAAAGTACCAATTATTGATAATGATTAGATTGTATTTTGAAAAAAAAAATTGTAATTGATTTTTTTAACTCACTGTGTTTTTTGAAAAAAATTATTGTGTTTTTTTAACTATCAATTCACTTAATTTGTGATTTGATTTTTAACTCGTTGTATTTTTTGAAAAACAAAATGGATTGTAATTAGGGTCACATAATGTACCAATTATTGATGATGACTAGATTGTATTTTGACCCCAAAAAAAATTGTAATTGATCTTTTTAACTCACTATGTCTTTTGAAAAATAAATTATTGTGTTTTTTTAATTATTAATGATGATTAGATAGCATTAAAAAAATTGTGATTTGTATGATTGAAATTATCTTCTTTTGTTTATAATTTTATTTTTTAATATGATTGAAGTTAGATAAACATAAACACTCACAAAAATAAAAATGTGATTGTAGTTTGTTCAATGGTTCTAAATAATCTTTTTTATTTACTATTTTAATGGTTATTTTTTTCAATTATTTTTTTTATTATGAGAAAAACGTCATTGTAGTTAGATAACATTAAAAAAATTGTGATTTGTATGATTGAAGTTATCTTCTTTTGTTTATAATTTGATTTTTTAATATGATTGAAGTTAACTCACAAGAAGAAAAATGTGATTGTAATTTGTTCAATAGCTCTAAATAATCCCAATCTGAATTTTTTTAATTTTTTATTAAAAAAAAAAACACTAAGCATTTATTGATTTGGTCAAAATTCCCTGATCAGCATTTATTAATTTTTTTCAATCCACATGTCTTTCTGTATGTCTGCATTTATTGATTTGGTCAAAATCCCTTCATCAGCATTTAAAATCCCCTCATAAAGATACAATCTGTGTATAGTTACTGCAGGACCCTTTTCAACTTTTGTCATACACTATGATTAGTGATAAGATTGTTAAATTATTTTTATAAAAAATCTTTAAAAAACAGAATTTATATATTAAAAAAAAATCTAAAACAAATATAAATATCTATAATTATCCCGTGCATAGCACGGGTGATAGGCTAGTTACCTATATATGTGAATTGTGATTTTTAAATGTCTTCTCTTCTTTTCTTTTTTTTAATGTCTTTTTTTTTTCCCTTTTTTATATTATATTAAAGTTTAATATTTTGATAATAATCATATGTATTAGACTTTTCAAGGAATTAAATGTCTTTTTTTTATTATATTATATTAAAGTTTAATATTTTGATAATAATCATATGTGTTGGACTTTTCAAGAAATTTTTTTTTATACTTGTCCTTAAAGCATTAAAGTGTTATTATGAGGGATAATAATCATATGTGTTGGGACTTTTCAAGGAATTTATATGTGTTGGATTTCAAAGAATTTTTTTTTATGCTCATTCTTAATGCATTAAAGTGTTATTATGAGATTAAGACTTGGGGGTTGGGAGAAGTTAATAAATGCTAAGGTTTTTTTTGTTTAAATCAAAAAATCAGGAAATTTAGTTTGGGAGATTGGAGCTCCTACAAGGTTTCGGGTTAAAAACCCCATTTTGCTTAATATATAGTATAGACTAGCCTATTACCCGTACTATTGTAACAACCCTCATCACTGATCACCGATTAATTATCGATTACTGCTAAACTGAGAATGATTATGATTAGTAATTGAACTGACTGGATTACTGAACTGACTGAATGAAATCTGAAACTGAATTGATTGTCTGTATCTGTTTGAATTGCATTTTATCTGTTTGACTGTTTAATTATCTGTTCAGTTTGTTTTGTTTAAACTGTTAATTGAAGGCCTTATCGGCGGCCGAATCCGAAATTGATTGATGTTTTAGGACCATCATAATTTATGTGATTTTATGGCATATTTAATTGAAATGTGATTCAGTATGATTAAATTGGATTAAAATAAGCTAAATTGCATAGTTTGACTTATTACCACTTTGCCACCACTAGTGGGCCACTTACTTGACACCTTTGAGACTCATTCATATGCATACAAAACATTTCCCCAGCTCATTTTTGAGAGCATGGTCGACCATAGAGAGAGAGGAAGTGAGATGGTGAGTTCATCTTGTTCATCTACAGAATTGGCTTGGAGAACTTGAAGATATTGAAGTTTGGATTGTTAATTGAGCTCCTAGACTTGCATTTGAGGACCTAGGTATGAATGCCAACCCCTCATTGTTGTCTTTAAGTTAATTCTTGCATGATTCATGTCAAATTGTAGAGCTAAGGCATGATCTAGTTCTAGCATGTTGAATTGGAGCTCATTCCATGCATGCATGTTTGTATTGTGAAGTTTTGAGTTGATTTCATGGATAATTGTTGCATGCATGTTCAAGTTCTAGCTAAGGTCCATGAAACCATCATGTTTTTGAAAGAATTGGCTCATTTGAGCTAGCTTTGAAGCTTAAAAATTGTTCAAAGTTCATGCATGTCATGTTTATAGCATGTTCATGAAAATTGGGTTGGAATTGAGTTTGAATTAAACACCCTTGATTTCTCAAATTGAGTTTTAAATCATGTTGTTCTATGTGTTACAAGTGTTTTTCCAGAAATTTGGCCCAAGAGGATCGAATTTTGTGCATTTAAACTTGGGTTGAGCTGGGAAGTTCAGATCTGGAAATTCTAGATTTTGGACTCCCGCTCGAGCGGGGAAAGTGGCGCTCGAGCGGGAAATTCGTGCTCCCAGTACTTTGCACTGTGTTGGAGTCCGCTCGAGCGGAAGTATTGATGCTCGAACGGGACCTTGTGTCTTACGCTCGAGCGGCTATCGAGCGGCTATCGAGCGCCCTATCGAGTGTGATTTTCACCTATCCAGTACTTTTTGGTCCGCTCGAGCGGGTAAGTTGACGCTCGAGCGTGGACCTTTGTCTGCATGTCCGCTCGAGCAGGTAAGTTAACGTTCGAGCGGGACCCTGTTTTACTGAGAATTCTGAAAGTGTTTTCTAAGTACATCCTTACATCCTCATTCCATCCTAGGCATTCTTGGGCCTAGTTTAAGACATCTTAATGAGGATATAGATGTAGAACACACCAAGGCAAATTTAGGGATTAAGTTATTATCTTTTCCCAACTGTGAAACTTAGTGTGTGTTCAATCTGTTAACTGTATAGGGTTGGCATTCCGAGGAGACGCTCTAGCTTACTGTAGCCCAGAACTCTGTGAGTAACAATTGTGTAAAGATATGTTCAAAATGATTATCTTCTGAATACTGAACTGAACTGTTTACTGAACTGATATTGTTTACTGAATGAATGTATGTCCTATATTCTGACTGTACTGTGACATCCTTAGCACCTACTGTTTACTGTTACTGTTACAGAGATCTCTGTCGGTTCCCTCGTGGAACCACTACTGTTTACTGACTGATGGCCATCATTACTGTTCGGTCTTTAAGACCTACTGCTTACTGTACTGTTATGCTAATGGATGTACCACATATGACTGATTGACTGAAAGACTGAAATACTGAAATACTGATTTAATGAACTGTTTTCATTTCTGTAAGGACATTCATTCTAAACCTCTTTACGCATTATGTTATTCACTGGGCTTTAGCTCACTGCTCATATATATATGTAGGTGTACAGGCACCAGACCGGAGCTAGGAGCGTGGGGTAGACTTCTCCCTTTTTGTCAAGCCAACCACTGTGCCTCACCGCGAGGTTCCGAGCCTGCCAAGCTATGGCTTAGGGGTGTTTTTATTCCCCCGTCTGTCTCTGTGCCGTTTTATATTACTGTATAGCACTGTACCGTACTGTTAAATAGGGGTTAAGTCCCTGTCCTGACTGAATGTAAATGTTGTACATACTGTTTTGTCACTGACTGCATTTATATGTGTATAGAAAATCTTTTTTTGCATACAGACTATCATAGCTCATTGGATATTGTTTGTTTACTGTTTTGGCTTCCGCCATGCCCCTGTACTCTATATTACTGTGTTACTGTCAAGTAGGCCTTCGGTAATCTCGGATTACTGGCCGGTTACGGTGCTAAACCCATAGGGGCGGGTTTGGGTCGTGACAGAGTGGTATCAGAGCGATACTTAACCACGAGTTATACCACACACACGTGTCCAAAAGAGCTATAGGGTGTCCTAGAAAAGCAATTAGGGCATCGCATGAGCATGATAAGTGTGTGTAACTGTGACATGACTGAATATATGTTAATGTGTTAAACTGTTTAAGTATGCAACTGCTTATACCTATGACTGTTATAACTGCTTATAGTGGGATGGATAATGCAAATGAATCTGAATCCTCATCCGCTGAGGCTAGAATGGCAAGAATGGAAAGAATGATGGAACTGATAACTGAAAGATTAGATTAACAGCTGAATCAACTGCCCCCACCTCCTCCTCTGGTACAACCGGAACAGAATGTGAATGTGCCGGTACAGCCGGACCAGAATGTGAATGTTAATGATGGGGTCATAATTGCACTGACCCATAAGTTCAACAAAATGAAACTGCCATCCTTTCAAGGAGGCCTTGAACTGCTAAAGGTTGAAGCTTGGGTGCTTGAGACTGAAAAGTTATTTGAAGTATTCTCGTGCTCGGAAGCAAATAAAGTATTGTTAGCTACCTTCACCTTGCAAGAAGAGGCTAGAAGGTGGTGGATGCTGGTCCGTGACACCAACACCGTAGTGACTTGGGCTCAGTTCAAGGAGTCCTTCTTTGAAAAGTATTTCCCACAGTGTGTCAGGGACAGAAAAGTGACTGAATTCGAACAACTGAGACAGGGCACAATGTCTATTGCCGAATATGAAACAAAGTTCACCGAGCTTGCAAGATATGCACCACATATGGTGGACACTGACTACAAGAAGGCCAGAAAATTTGAAGGCGGCCTTAATGTTGCAATACTGGACAAAATAAATGTTCTGAAGCTGCCAACCTATGTAGGTGTTCTTGACCGAGTATTGATGGCTGAGTCGAACATCGAAGCAGTGAAACAATCTGAATCACCAGCGTCTGAATGGCGTGGTAAAAGACAGGGTTTCAAGTTTAAGAAAGGCAAGCACAACCCATTGAACAAGAAACAGAATACGGGGTCAATAACTAGCCCCAGCCAAGGGAGTGGTTTCATTCCACCCTGCTCTGAATGTGGCAGAAAGCATAAAGAGGTTTGTTACAAAATATCAGGTGCCTGTTATAGGTGTGGCAAGGTGGGCCACATGGTTAAAGACTCCCTCTGCTACGCAGGTTAATAATAAAGCTGCACCAAGCGCAGCAGCATCAACTGTAGCACCAAAGCCTAACCTTAAAGCTACCGGGAAAAAGCCTATGAGGCAGGGCCGAGTGTTCGCCCTAGTACTGGGAGACGTACAAAATACCGAGACCGTTGTGTCAAGTATCCTCTCTATCTGTACTCAAAATGCATATGTACTGATTGATTTGGAGTCTACACACTCATATGTATCGCATGCTTTTTCACGGAAATTGAATAGACCCTTAGAACCCATGAATTATCTGCTAACTGTATCATCACCTATTGGGGGATCCATGACATGTGCATATATGTATCCTGCTTGTGAGATTATTGTTGGGGATATGCATCTGTTTATTGATTTACTGCCATTGAACATTGATCATTTTGATGTAATATTGAGGATGGACTGGCTACAAAAATATCATGCCACCATAGACTGCGTAACGAAACAAGTAGTTTTCCGTCCACCGGGTCTACCTGAATTTGTGTTTAACGGGGTTGGAGTAGTACCTCCTCCGTACTTGATTTCATCTGTGAAAGCTGTTAAATTGATTAGAAAGGGGTATAAAGGGTATCTGTGTTCTGTATTGACTATATCTACTAATGATAATGCTAATGTGAATAGTATTCCTATAGTTCGGGAATTCCCAGATGTTTTTCCAGATAATCTGCCAGGGGATTTGATTGACAGGGAGATTGAATTCACCGTTGATGTGATTCTGGGTACCCAGCCAGTATCTAAAGCTCCTTACAGAATGGCTCCAACTGAACTGAAAGAATTGAAAGTGCAACTGTAAGAACTGTTAGACAAGAAGTTCATCAGGCCCAGTACTTCACCGTGGGGCGCTCCTGTTTTGTTTGTGAAAAAGAAAGACGGCTCACTGAGACTGTGTATTGACTACCGTGAACTGAACAAGGTAACTGTGAAAAACAAATACCCATTACCTCGTATTGATGACTTATTTGATCAGTTACAGGGTGCTCAAGTGTTTTCAAAGATCGATCTCAGATCAGGGTACCATCAGTTGAAAATTAAACCAGAAGACATTGATAAAACTGCCTTTAGAACGAGGTATGGACATTACGAATTTTTAGTTATGCCCTTCGGAGTTTCCAATGCACCTGCTGCATTTATAGACCTCATGAACAGAATCTTTAAACCATACCTTGATGACTTTATAGTTGTACTCATTGATGACATACTGATTTATTCCAAAAGTATAGAAGAACATGAACATCATCTGAGACTTGCCCTACAAACCCTAAGAGAACAGAAACTGTATGCTAAACTGTCTAAATGTAAATTTTGGCTTGATCATGTTATGTTTTTGGGGCATGTTGTTAGCAAAGACGGAATTTCTGTTGATCCACAGAAAATTGAAGCTGTAGTGAACTGGCCTAGACTAACAAATGTGACAGAAGTCCGAAGCTTTTTGGGATTGGCTGGATATTACAGAAGATTTGTCAAAGATTTCTCTAAAATTGCCTTACCATTGACTCAATTAACTCAGAAGGGGATATCATTTGACTGGACTGACCAAAGGGAATCAGCTTTCCAAGAGTTGAAAACTCGACTAGCGACTGCACCTGTTCTTACCCTACCGTCAGGTACGGATGGTTTTACCATTTTTAGTGATGCTTCTCATAAGGGTTTGGGGTGTGTTTTAATGCAGAATGGGAGAGTTATTGCTTATGCTTCCTGACAATTGAGACCGCATGAAAAGAACTACCCGACCCATGACCTAGAACTTGCTGCAGTAGTATTTGCACTGAAAATCTGGCATCACTACCTTTATGGGGCGACATGTGAAGTATACACCGACCACAAGAGCTTAAAATATTTCTTCACACAGAAAGAACTGAACATGAGACAGCGGAGATGGCTAGAACTGATTAAAGACTATGACCTACAGATTTTGTATCATCCGGGAAAAGCCAACACCGGTGCTGATGCATTGAGTCGGAAATCGATTGGAAACTTAGCCTGTTTACTCATCGGGCAGAAAGAATTGCTTTGTGACCTTGAAAACTCTGAAATTGAAATTGTTTTGCGAGAACAAAGTGGAATAATAGTTGTTATTTCTGCTCAACCGGCATTGATTGAAGAAATTAAAGAGAAACAGCAACAGGATGACTTCTTAAAGAGGATCATCGAAGAAAGGGAATCTAAACCGAGACCGGGGTTCAAATTTGAAAATAATGTACTGAAATTTCAAGAAAGGCTGTGTGTGCCGAATGATACTGAATTGAAAAGAAAAGTTCTGCAAGAAGGCCACAACTCAAAACGGTCTATTCATCTGGGGAATACGAAAGTGTACTAAGACTTGAAACTGAATTTCTGGTGGCCGGGAATGAAGAAAGAAATTGCTGACTTCGTGTCAAAATGTCTTCCTTGCCAACAAATCAAAGCTGAACATCAACGACCCGCAGGCTTACTGCAGCCCTTACCAATACCGGAGTGGAAATGAGAACATATCACCATGGATTTTATCGTTGGATTGCCTCGCTCCAGTAAAGGTATGGACTCAATTTGGGTTATTGTTGATAAACTGACTAAATCTGCTCATTTCCTACCTGTTAAGACAATTTATAATGCGGACAAATTGGCTATACTCTATATTGATGAAATTGTTAGACTGCATGGAGTGCCTGTGTCCATTGTTTCTGACAGGGATTCGAAGTTTACATCGAGGTTTTGGCAAAGCCTACAGACTGCATTGGGAACTGAACTGAGACTGAGTAGTGCCTATCATCCTCAGACAGATGGCCAGTCAGAAAAGACCATCCAAACTCTGGAGGATTTACTGAGAATGTGTGTCCTCGATTTTCAGGGAAATTGGGAAAGCCATTTGCCATTGGCTGAATTCGCCTACAACAACAGTTATCATTCTAGTATTGGCATGGCGCCTTTCGAGGCATTGTATGGCAGGAAATGTAGATCTCCGATTTGCTGGGCAGAAGTTAGAGATGGGCCTTTGCTTGGGCCCGAGATTGTATATGAAACGACTGAGAAAGTAAAACTGATACAGCAGAGACTGAAAACTGCATAGAGCCGACAGAAAAGTTATGCAGATGTCAGAAGGCGAGACAGAGAATATGAAGTGGGTGATCACGTGTTTGTGAAAGTGACACCGATGAAAGGCCAGACCCGTTTTGGAGTCAAAGGCAAGTTAGCGCCAAGATATGTCAGACCGTATGAGATTATTGAGAAAATCAATCCGGTGGCGTATCAAGTTGCGCTTCCTTTCGAAATAGAGCATATGCATAACGTCTTCCACATTTCGATGTTGAGAGACTGTCTCTGGGATCCTTTCCATGTGATTGAGCCTACTCGGGTAGTGTTGAGTGATGACTACACTTACGAGGAACGGCCCATACAGATCGTAAACAGACGGATCAAGAAACTGAGGAACAAAGAGATCCCGTTAGTGAGAGTTGATTGGCAAAATCATGGTGGTGTATATGCCACTTGGGAAAGGGAAGATGACATGGCTAAAAGATATCCTGAACTGTTTCCATTGGATCCTGTTTTCTTCTAGAATGAAGGTAACTCGAGTTTAGAGGACTAAACTCTTTATAAGGAGGGGAGACTGTAACAACCCTCATCACTGATCATCGATTAATTACCGATTACTGCTAAACTGAGAATGATTATGATTAGTAATTGAACTGACTGGATTACTGAACTGACTGACTGAAATCTGAAACTGAATTGATTGCCTGTATCTGTTTGAATTGCATTTTATCTGTTTGACTGTTTAATTATCTGTTCAGTTTGTTTTGTTTAAACTGTTAATTGAAGGCCTTATCGGCGGCCGAATCCGAAATTGATTGATGTTTTAGGACCATCATAATTTATGTGATTTTATGGCATATTTAATTGAAATGTGATTCAGTATGATTAAATTGGATTAAAATAAGCTAAATTGCATAGTTGGACTTATTACCACTTTGCCACCACTAGTGGGCCACTTACTTGACACCTTTGAGACTCATTCATATGCATACAAAACATTTCCCCAGCTCATTTTTGAGAGCATGGCCGACCATAGAGAGAGAGGAAGTGAGAGGGTGAGTTCATCTTGTTCATCTAGAGAATTGGCTTCGAGAACTTGAAGATATTGAAGTTTGGATTGTTAATTGAGCTCCTAGACTTGCATTTGAGGACCTAGGTATGAATGCCAACCCCTCATTGTTGTCTTTAAGTTAATTCTTGCATGATTCATGTCAAATTGTAGAGCTAAGGCATGATCTAGTTCTAGCATGTTGAATTGGAGCTCATTCCATGCATGCATGTTTGTATTGTGAAGTTTTGAGTTGATTTCATGGATAATTGTTGCATGCATGTTCAAGTTCTAGCTAAGGTCCATGAAACCATCATGTTTTTGAAAGAATTGGCTCATTTGAGCTAGCTTTGAAGCTTGAAAATTGTTCAAAGTTCATGCATGTCATGTTTATAGCATGTTCATGAAAATTGGGTTGGAATTGAGTTTGAATTAAACACCCTTGGGCTTTGATTTCTCAAATTGAGTTTTAAATCATGTTGTTCTATGTGTTACAAGTGTTTTTCCAGAAATTTGGCCCAAGAGGATCGAATTTTGTGCATTTAAACTTGGGTTGAGCTGGGAAGTTCAGATCTGGAAATTCCAGATTTTGGACTCCCGCTCGAGCGGGGAAAGTGGCGCTCGAACGGGAAATTCATGCTCCCAGTACTTTGCACTGTGTTAGAGTCCGCTCGAGCGGAAGTATTGACGCTCGAGCGGGACCTTGTGTCTTACGCTCGAGCGGCTATCGAGCGCCCTATCGAGCATGATTTTCACCTATTCAGTACTTTTTGGTCCGCTCGAGCGGGTAAGTTGACGCTCGAGCGTGGACCTTTGTCTGCATGTCCGCTCGAGCAGGTAAGTTAACGCTCGAGCGGGACCCTGTTTTACTGAGAATTCTGAAAGTGTTTTCTAAGTACATCATTGCATTCTTATTCCATCCTAGGCATTCTTAGGCCTAGTTTAAGACATCTTAATGAGGATATAGATGTAGAACACACCAAGGCAAATTTAGGGATTAAGTTATTATCTTTTCCCAACTGTGAAACTTAGTGTGTGTTCAATCTGTTAACTGTATAGGGTTGGCATTCCGAGGAGACGCTCTAGCTTACTGTAGCCCAGAACTCTGTGAGTAACAATTGTGTAAAGATATGTTCAAAATGATTATCTTCTGAATACTGAACTGAACTGTTTACTGAACTGATATTGTTTACTGAATGAATGTATGTCCTATATTCTGACTGTACTGTGACATCCTTAGCACCTACTGTTTACTGTTACTGTTACAGAGATCTCTGTCGGTTCCCTCGTGGAACCACTACTGTTTACTGACTGATGGCCATCATTACTGTTCGGTCTTTAAGACCTACTGCTTACTGTACTGTTATGCTAATGGATGTACCACATATGACTGATTGACTAAAGGACTGAAAGATTGAAATACTGATTTAATGAACTGTTTTCATTTCTGTAAGGACATTCATTCTAAACCGCTTTACGCATTATGTTATTCACTGGACTTTAGCTCACTGCTCATATATATATGTAGGTGTACAGGCACCAGACCGGAGCTAGGAGCGTGGGGTAGACTTCTCCCTTTTTGTCAAGCCAACCACTGTGCCTCACTGTGAGGTTCCGAGCCTGCCAAGCTATGGCTTAGGGGTGTTTTTATTCCCCCGTCTGTCTCTGTGCCATTTTGTATTACTGTATAGCACTGTACCGTACTGTTAATTAGGGGTTAAGTTCCTGTCCTGACTGAATGTAAATGTTGTACATACTGTTTTGTCACTGACTGCATTTATATGTGTATGGAAAATCTTTTTTTGCATACAGACTGTCACAGCTCATTAGACATTGTTTGTTTACTGTTTTGGCTTCCCCATGCTCCTGTACTCTGTATTACTGTGTTACTGTCAAGCAGGCCTTCGGTAATCTCTGATTACTGGCCGGTTACGGTGCTAAACCCATAGGGGCGGGTTTGGGTCATGACAACTATGCACGGAATAATTATAGATATTTATATTTGTTTTAGATTTTTTTGAATATATAAATTATATTTTTAAAGATTTTTTATAAAAATAATTTAACAATCTTATCACTATGAGAGAAGTTGAAAAGGGTACTGCAGTAACTATAGACAGATTGTATCTATAATTATTTGTATGAGAGGATTTTAAATGCTGATCAGGAGATTTTGACCAAATCAATAAATGCAGGCATGTGGAAAGACATGTGGATTAAAAAAAATTAATAAATGCTAATCAGGAGATTTTGACCAAATCAATAAATACTAAGTTTGTTTTTTTTTTTAAATAAAAAATTTAGAAAATTCATATTGGAATATTGAAACTCCCACAAGTCTTCGGGGTTAAAAACCCCATTTTGCTTAATATATAGTATAGATATATATATAGATAGATATATAGATAGTGGTAACCCGTGCTATGCACGGAACTTTATAAATTTTAAAAAAAAAATTATTGTAATTATTAGATAAGCTTTAAAGATTTTTTTTTAGTTTTTTTTTTTTTTTTTATTTGTTATGTTATAATATAATATATAAGATATAGATAGATATCTATAACTTTAATAAAAAAATATTATTTGATTTTTTGGGAAAAAGAAAACGAATACAAGTTTTAATTTATTTTTTTTTGAAATTGGTGAGAGAGATTAGGAGGGAGAGATTATGAAATATTTTTGTTATTAAATAAATAAATCAGTTAATATTTTTTTAATCTATTTTTGTAAATTAAAAAATTAATAATTTTAGAAAATTGATTAATTTGTCCCATTAAGTGATTTAAAATTTTGATAGATATATATAAAAAAAATACATAATTATATTACTAAATCATAATTCAAATTTAGATGTTATATTTTTTTTGAGATCTATAGCTAAATTCTTATCTTTTTTATTTTTGTGTGTAACCATAGTGTATGAGAGAAATTGAAAATGGTGCTACAGTAATTATGAGAGAAGTCAAAAGGGATTGTAAGTTGGGAGAAGTTAATAAATATTGAGGTTGGGTTGGGAGAAACAATAAATGCTGAGGTTTTTTTTTTTTTTTTTTGTTAAATCAAAAAATTAGAAAATTAGGATTATGATATTGGAGCTCTCACAAGGCCTGTGAGTTAAAAATCCCTTTTGGCTTAATATATAGTATAGATAGATATAGATAGATAGACTAATTTAGTAAATAAATAAATAAATGGGTAAAAGATTTATTAATTTTACATAATTTTATCTTTAGTAGATAAAAATAATTTTTAAAAATTCAAAAATATTTTTTTGACATTTATTTTTGTCAAATTAATTTCTATTTTATCAAATTAATAATTTATCCTTAAAATTGAGTAATAATATATTCAGTTATCTATATTTAAAAAAAATAAACGATAAACATTAACAATACAAGACAGAAAATAAGAAAATATTTTAACATCAAACAATTCATCACTGATAGAGAACAATGTCATCATCAATACACATCAAGGTTGAGTTGAATGGTAAGTTTTCAAGTACTTGATTACGAGGTTTTAATAAGTTATTATTTGGGGTGTTTTGAAAAAATGATTAAAAATTAATTTTTTAATTTTTTAAAAAGAAATATATAAAAATTATGAAAGGTAATATGATTTAAAATGAATTAACCATTTCAAAAGCGTAAGGATCCTCTAGAGTGATATGGTGAATTGATCCTCTAGAGTGATTCTTTAGGGCTCGACACGTGTCCATTAATGAAATCAAAGGTTGAGATTGCTCCTTCAATAAAACGACGTGGTTTTGATTAGGGGAAAAAAAAGAAAAAAGAAAGTATGTTTATTTCATCAGTTCCAACTTCAAATGTGACTGAAAAGGAGGGAGAGACAGAAAGAAGAAGAGAGAGTGGAGCGGTTGAGGAAGAAGTTGCGTCGCCCCGTGGCCGTTACCGCTGAAGCTATTCTTTAAGACCCCGTTTACCTGTTTGAAGACCACCAAATATTCTGATATATTCACGTCTATACTCTTATAACAAAAGATGAATGATCACTTTCATTGAAGACAAAAGACAGTTCACATATATACTCTTCTATATATTCACATATATACTGTTATATATATTCATTGAAGACAGTTCAAAAAATCAACCCATGATAGATATACTAAATCAAACAAAACTTCAAAACAACTTAAGAAAACAAATAAACAAAATAAAACCAGAATCGATCAATTAAAATAGAAGACAGAAGAATGAAGCAAACCCACTTAAGTCAAAAAAAATGACACCCAATAACTCACTGAACTTTATGCTTGCCCAAAAACAAAAACAAAAATATAAATACAAATGAATTCAACATAATTAATACCCAACTCAGAAAATTGGGTTTTAGATTAATAAAAAAAATCTACCACAAAAAAAGGGACTAAAACAGAAAATCAATCAACAGATGGAATTATAAAATAACCACAAAAAAAAACCCAAAAAATTCAAACAGAGACATACATGATGTTTATGATATATATATATAGAGAGAGAGAGAGAAAGAGAAGGGAAGGGAGGTGGAGAAGACAAGAAGAAACAAGATGCTATCTTCGGCGGCGGCAGTGGGTGACTCGACTTCGTCGGCGGCGAGTGGCAGGCGATAGGCGACGCCATGGTCTTCTTTCTCAGCCACTTCTTTCTCTCTCTCTCTCTCTCCCCCTCTTCAGTCGCTTTGGAACTCACCAAACGGAGAATTTTTTTTTCCTCAACAAAGTAATCTCAACCTTTAATTTTATGGATGGGGCACGTGTCAAGCCCTAAAAAATCACTCTAGAGGATCACTTCACCATATCACTCTAGAGGATCCTTACGCATTTCAAAAACGGCTTTGTCGGTGTTAATGTATATGTGGTATTCTTAAATATATTAGGTATTGATTTCCTAGATATATTTAGGAATAGCCATAGTTAGGTTTCTAGTAGGATACTCTTTCTCATAATTAGTTTTCTAGTAGGATACTCTTTCTCAGCCTATATATACAAGCCTTCTATTGTATATACATTCAACTCTACAAACATTCAATACACATCATTCAATACTATTCATTTAATACAATACTATTCATTTAATATAATACATATTATTTCATCTTTCTCTACTATTCTAACATGGTATTAGAGCTATAGGTTAAGCTCTTGGTGTTCTTCGCCTTACTGGCGGGCGGCAGCCTTGCCTTGGCCGCCTACCGGACCTCAACCTATTCCGCTGTCATATTTTCTTGTCAATATTGCTTCGTGGTGATCTCTTCTTTTATCCGTTGGTTTATTTCTACCCTAAATATCTCTATCATATTTTATTTTATTTTTGTGCTTCTACTCCACTCTGTCTTTCTCTCTGCTTCCACCTCAAATAGGTATCTATCTTCACACCTATTTGAGTTTGAGAGGGGGTATTATACCTATATCATGGTGAGCATGGTGATATACCATGTGAACCACCTAAGCCCTAAACCACCACTAAGCCGTCTCATTGGCACACCATCTAAGCCGCTTCCTTGGTGCACTCCCTAAGCCGCCTCTTTGGCGCACTCTTTAAGTTGCCTCGTTGGCGCATTACCTAAGCCGCCTCCTTTTGGTGCACTCTCTAAGCCATCTCCTTGGTGCACAACCCAAGCCGCCCCCTTGACACACAACCCGAGCCACTCCCTTTGGCGTACAATCCAAGTCGCCCCATGGCGTACTCAGTTATCTGTTGCCATCATCATTCAGCACCACGTCATTAGTTATGTGTGTGTCACGCTTGCTGGTTCAACATCCAGTTCTCTACATCGGTCCGGCATGATCCCTTTAAACTGTCCCGACATTGATTCCGGTTAGCTCCTACATCGGTCCGGCATGACCCCTTCAAACTGTCCCGACATTGATTCCGGTTAGTTCCTACATCGGTCCAACATGACCTCTTTAAATTGTCCCGACATTGATTCCGATTAGCTTCTACAATGGTCCAGCATGACCTTAAACTGTTCTGGCATTAGTTCCGGTCAGCTCCTACAACGGTTCGGCATGACCTTAAACTGTCTCCCGGCATTAGCTCCGGCCTTTGATATATCTCAAGCGCCATTGCGCTCCCGTTCAGACTTTGCAATCTATTTGCCTTTTATTTTATTTAGTTTTATTTCATGTTTTAATTTCTCTCTCCAAACTCAAGATGTTTATCCTCCTTGAATTTGAGGGGGGATGTTAATGTATATGTGGTATTCTTAAATATATTAGGTATTGATTTTCTAGATATATTTAGGAATAGCCATAATTAGGTTTCTAGTAGGATACTCTTTCTCATAATTAGGTTTTTAGTAGGATACTCTTTCTCAGCCTATATATACAAGCCTTCTATTGTATATACATTCAACTCTACAAACATTCAATACACATTATTCAATACAATTCATTTAATACAATATATATTATTTCCTCTCTCTCTACTATTCTAATAGTCGGATATGTAAAGCTAGCATGTGATCGCACATATTCAAAGTTTTATTTCGTTTTCACCAAAGTTAGGATCAAAGACTTCTTCATAATCAAAATATACATAGAAGTGGATATATCTAGGAAGATATGGAGAGCCAGCCTTAGCTATAGCAACCACTAAAATGGTGAATGAAGTAGACATTGTTGTTGCTGTTGTTGTTTCTTGGTTTGTGTTTATCTTTTTGACTTTTTTTGATCCACAAACTCCTCCATGACAAGAAGCACCCACCTTGCCTATTGCACCTGTAGATTTGCTTCGCTTTGATCTTTCTCTTACTCATCTCATTCTCTTCTTTCACAAACTGCTCGTTTCTCTTTGTTTCTTCTTTCCCTCTTATTTCTTTTACTTCAACCTTCAGTACTCATCAATGTCAATGTATGCACATATATATATATATGTCAATTACTAAAGTGGTGTTTAGATCATGAATTGAATAGAGATTTAGAGAAGGTGGAAAAAAAAAAAAAAAAGGGTTACGTTTGATAAAATTTTCTAAATATGATTTGAGAATAGAGTTATATTTTGAGTTTGTGAGTTTTGAAATTATGATTTAAGTGTGAAAAATTTGTTTAGTGAATGAGTTTTGAAAAGAGTTTTGAATTGAGTAGAAAATTTTTGATGTGATATATGATATTTGATACAAAAACTTATAACTCATAACCAAACACATAATTCAAAATTCTATTGAAGCTCATAATTTTTTTTAAAAATTTCAGAAAATATTTTTTGTTGAATATATAAAAATTAACATGTGTCAATTGCCAAAAAAAAATTTGCATTGTTTCGGTCAACCGGCCGGACGATTGGTGGGATGTTCTGTGGAACAACCGGTTAGCTCAAATTTTCCCGCTTTCAACCGCGTTTTCAAAAGTGAGTGTGGAACCGCGTTTTGAAAATCATAAACAAATACTATGTTCAAATCAAACTCTGGAACGTTAGTTCTAGAACTCCACCAAACAGATGTTTTTCCATTTCTCTATTCAAATCTACATAAAATTGAAAGTGTAAGAAAAAATTATATTTTGCTCCAAGGTCAAATAAAGATGGTACCTCAATTAGAATTTTATTATGGCATTGTTTGGGAAGTTAGTTATTTTAGTAAGTTATTTTATTTTTTGACTATTTTAATAGGTTAAAATTTTTGTATTTAGAAATATGGTTAGATTTTTTTATAATTAGATGTAATGTTTGTGAAAAAAAAGAACAAAATGATTATAAGTTTAATGTGATATTTTATTTTATTAATTATTTTAATCTATTTTTTGGTGAATTTTAGCAAAATAAGCCCAAAAAAATCTCTTGCCAAACAAGGCCTATCTCTCTTTTTAAGAAGAAAATTGTATAATAACCCCCGAGCAAATTCATGTGATGTCCAACTTGTGCTGAGTTTTATTGGTTGAAATAAGTACTCACCACATTTATGTTGAGTTTTGAAAGGATAACCGGACAAGTTTTCTAGAGTGAATAGTGTGTTCATAATTATCAACGTAATTTAATTTTTTTTATGTATAATTTATATACAAAATTTTATAAAATAAATGATTCAAATCATAAAAGCAAAATCCATGATGCAATTTCGAGGCTAAGCTGCACAATCCGGTCCACTGTTATGGATTGGGGAGATTAGCGACTCTCGAAATTTTAAAGAGAAAATTTTTTACAATTAAGTTTCCTATGTTTTCGTGGTGTTTTAGAAAGTTAATAAAAATTTAATTTTTTAATTTTTTTAACTTATTTTATTTTTTTATGAGTAAAAAATGTGAGAGGTGATGTGACTCAAAATAAGTAAAAAATTAAAAACTAACTTTTTACTTTGTTCTCAAAACACTCATTAGTATCACTTATGACCCATAATCTACAATTTTAAAATTAAAATTGAAATTAATTAAAAAATCACAGTATGTGATTATGAATGAGAACCGACATTATTTGAGACAAGTGATTCGATGTTGCATGTAAATAAGATCGAGGGATACATTCTACCGATCAATCAATTCTAAGTAAAAATTATAGTGCAGTGTGTGACATTCACTAAAATAATTGCTTGATTATAATAAATATATTATTAATTTTTTTGTCAATTTCTTAACAAATTTAAGGGGTTGTTTGGGATGTTCCAAATAAGTGTACTTTTTAACTTTTTATAAAAAGATGTATAGAAAAGTAGAGAGCAAATATTGATTGATGTGACTCAAAAAAAATAAAAAGTGTAGACTTATTTAGTCTTTCCAAACTTAGCCTAAAAGTTAGTAATTATTTCAATAAATAAAGTATGAAGATGTACTATTTATACATGATGTAGTAACTACACAGACATGATGCCAAATTGCTATAATGAAAGTCTAGTGAATTATTGCAATACGCAAATTGCCGGTCCTGTCTTGTACTGCCTGGAACTATACCCTTTTCTTTTGTTTTGTACCCCCTTGCTTTGGATGGTTTGTTTGTAATATATATATATATATTTAACACAAAGAAAGAAAAAAAAAATTGAAGAATCACTTAGGGATCATTTGGTAATGATTTTTTTAGTTAATTTTTTAGTTTTTTTGATTATTTTAGCCTAAATTTTTTTTGGTTGTTTGGTTTTTTAATTTGCATTTTTTGACTTTGGAATCACAATTTTTAATTTTTTTTGTCCTTTTGTGATTTTTATGATTTTATAAATTTTGTAACCTAGAATAATAACCAAACCAGCACTTACTAATTTTTTGCACTCAAGAGGGGCTTGGCGATGATTGCTTTTTCATCACTTTTTATTTTATTTTATTTTTTTATAGTGAAAATTTCAAATTTGGTCTATCTTTTTTATTTCCTTTTTTTTTTAAAGAGCTTTCTAGTTTAAAAAGACAAAAGGTACAAAATTTGACACAAAAAAATTTAAAAGTTCAAGAAAAACAAAAGTATAATTATTTTAACATTTGTCAACAATAGTTTAAAGCATTCTATACTAACGTTGTATTTGGTTAAGAGATTTAGAAAGAGATATGAAAAAAAAAGGGAAAAGATATGAGAAATTAAGTGAATAGTTTATACACAACTTTTTTCCTTTTTTTCTTCTAAATCTCTTCTCAAATCTCCCAACCAAACACAGTGTAAATGTTGAATTTGACATGTCATTTTCAAATTTGGATATACTACCATACAAAATTACTAAAATTTGGCAACCTCCCTCCAATAATTTTATCATTTTTTTTTGACACAATCATCATCTTATTTTTCCAATTATTGTTGAATCTTTATAAAATAAAGCTAGCCATTGATACAATGTCAAAATTTGATAAGACAACCTCATTGGAGCACTCAACTGTTACAGTGTATAGCTATTACAACTCACATGAGTTGTTTTGAAAAATTGATAAAAACAATTTTTTTATTTTTAAATTTATTTTATCTTTTTATAGATAAGTTATGCGAGAGGTAATGTGACCCAAAATAAGTAAAAAGTTAAAAGTTGACTTTTTACCAACATTCAAAAGACTCCAGAGACCCATTGAAACTGCTCTCGCATCCTTCGGCTCAGACAAAAATTAAAACAAAACAAAAAAAAGGATCACAAAAAGAAGTTCATGCATGCAAGGGTTTGATGATAAGGAGAATGGAAAACGAATTTGGATCCTTGTAGTGTATTCTTAATAGTACAATCTGTAGTGTTTTAAAAAATGTATAATGTATATACAGTGAAAAATAATGTCATTTTGGTATTTTTATTCAAGTTCAAATAAAGATATCAAAACAAAGTCAAATTTAGGGGTTATTGGTCTTCTAAATAAGTGCAACTTTTAATTTTTTGAACTAAAAAATAGAGAAAAAAAAAATTATGATTGTTTAGGATAATTTTTTGTCTTTTTACGAAAAAATGTGTATTAAAATATTGTATAAAATAGTAAAATTATAAAATTACCCTTATGTCCTAGACTAGTGTAGTTGCGTTGACTTTCTCTCTCCTTTCATTTTTTTATTTTTTATTATGTAAGTGTGGCTTACATTGTGCTATGTTTTGCACTTTTATGAGAAATTGTGGTTGCTGCGGCATTGGCGGCACAGCTTGACCTATTTTGAACTTTTTTTTTGTTGGAACAAATTTCTCGCCAAAAAATAACTGAATAATATGAATTTTTTGACTTTCTTATATCATGCCAAATCAGTCCTTAATTTTAAATCTCAACTTTCGATTCTACTCAGTGTGTTTGGTTTGAGTTTTCTAGATTAAGTTTTTTGAAAACTGAGTTTTTTAGTTTTCGTATTCTTTTGTTTTTAGTGAATATTTTTTAAATTTTTAGTGAATATCTAAAAAGTAAAAAATTTATGAAAAAATATTTTAAAAAATTAATAAATACATAAAAATATAAAAAATGTACTGAATTCTTGTATTTTTTTCTATATTTTTGGTATTTAGTGAATTTTGAAAAAAAAAATTTATAATTTTTTTACTTTTTAGGTGTATTTATGTTAGGTGTGTTTAAAAAGTAAAAAAATTGCTTAAAATATTAAAAAAATTCAGTAAAAATAAAAAAAATACAAAAAATAAAAATGTATAATTTTTTTAAAAAAAATTTCTGAAAAATAAAAACAAGAAAATTGACTCTTTTTCTATTTTTTTATGTGACACGTCAAAGCACTACGAATCCAAATTCGAGGGGAAAGACTTGTGCTGAATATGTTGTTTTCAAATTTCAAAAATTACGTACTTCTATGCTTCTAAAAAAATAATGCTTTACTTTAGTTTGGTTTTCAAAACCAAAAAAGATAAAATAAAATAAAAGGACAGAGCTGTTCTGAAACAAAAAGACAAGTACGAAAGAATAAAGTAATGTCGGAGATTTTAAAAGTTTTATTAAAATTTTTGTTAAATATTATATAGATGTGAAATTCTTACACTACGTAAATTTTGCACTCATATAAAATATTTAATAAAATTTTTGAAATGTTTAACATTTTTACGAGAGCATATGCACTTGCTCTAAAGACAAAAAACAAGTAATAATGACCATCAATCAGATTTATACACCTAAATTTTTTTTAATAGGTAATTATACGATAAAAATTAAATTTATATAGTAATATAAGATTTATATATAAAATAAATTTGAACTATAAGATAATAATTTTAAATAATTAAACTTAAATTTATAATTGAGTGTTTTAGAAAGTTGGTAAAACATTAAATTTTTAATTTTTTAAACTTATTTTATCTTTTTATAAATAAATTATATGAGAAGTGATGTGACCTAAAATAAGTAAAAAACTAAAAGTGACTTTTTACGAGCTTCTTAAAAGACTCCAATATTACTAAATGAATATTCAAGACAACAATGATAGGTGGCCTAAAAAAATATAGTTCGAATGACTCAAAACACCAAAAATAACGTCATTTTCAATATAAAATGACATTATTTTAACACATTTGAGCCATAAAAATTCGTGCCACCACACATTCTCTTACTAAAGATAAAGCAACTTTACTCATGGAGGTACATGTAATTTAAGGTACATCACATCACATGCGTGCGTGTCATATCATAGATTGAGGGGATGTTTGGGAACAAATTATTTGAAGAAACAAATAAAGCTTAACACCTTTAATTAGAGGTGTTACTAGTGATGTGACCGTAGGTCCTACCCATTGTTACAGTATGTGTTATTTTTTTTTTTTTTTTTTTTCACCTCACTAGTGATAGATTTAGAGCTCAATATTTAGAATTCTAAATCATTAAATAAGTTGTACTTTCTAAAAATAACTAACAAATAAAAAAATTTAGGTAAATTATAAATACATTTCCTAAAATTTAGTTAAAATACAAATTATTTTTTGTAATTTAAAAAATTACAAATACTTGTTAGAATTTTTCATTTAATAAAATTAACTAAAAAAAGAAATTCATATTGCTCTCCTATACAATAACAAAATTATATAAATTATTAATTAAAACATATTTATAATATCATTAAAAACTGTTAATTGATTTGATAATTTATTAATAAAATAAACGATTTATTATGAAGTTAAAAATCTCAAGGAGTGAAAAATAATTTCAAAAATCACATTGGACGATTCGTATTTTAATTAAATTTCAGGGATTGTAATTTACCCAAAAAGTTTATATATTTAATAATTAAAATTTATAAAATTTATTATTAATCTAAAAAAAATTAAAATAGCCACTGATATGTTATTCTCCCAGGTTATCTTAGTTTAAAAGTAAAAAGTAACTATAACTTATCATATCACTATCTCTATTTGTTTTATTTTCTTTTTCATTTTTGTGTTTTCCAAAATAAAAGTTGGTCATTTAAACAAAAGGAAAGGAAATAAAAAAAATATTTTGAGAAACAATTTGCTATGTATATACGAACAGTGTGTGCACCTAATGGGTGCGCTTTATAGGCTATAAATTTTGACCTAAATGTAAATTTTATTAGTTATAAGAAGTTTTGATCTCAAAAATTACAAGGGAGTATTTTGGAAAAATTATAAAAAAAAAAAAAAAAAAAAAGAGTTGAAGAAGAAAAATGTAATGGTAAAAAGGAAAATTATAAACTGTGAAAAGAGGGAGAGAAAGAACAGTGTAGTGCGGGCAATTCCACTATTGGTTTCCTAAATTTACAATTGTAACCTTTTATAACTAATTAAAAAAAAAGAAGTAAATATATATAGTTATATAGTTCGTAAGGGGTATTCAAGGAATTAAAATTATGAGACACTTTTGTCAACACGATAAATAAATATTTAGGAAAACTGAAAATAAAAAAAATAAAAAAAACTGAAAATAAAAAGGAAAGGGCAGTTTTTTTCTTGAATTTTTATTTTCTTATTTTTTATCTTTAATGATCTTTTTTTTCAAAATTATATCATTTTTTTTAAAAAAAAACTTTTCTGCCAAATCTAAAAAATAATAAAATAATAAAAAAGAAAAAAATCCAAAACAGAAATGCACAACCAAACAGAAGAGTTCAGTTGGCTGCGCAATTAGTTTGAGACACTTAAAAACTTATTTTTGAACTAAAAAATCATCCATAGTGGATTCTATATGTTCTTGTTGTATGTAATAAAAATTAATAAATAAATAAAATCATTGAAAAATCTTGAGGAATATGCAGATACCTTTTCAAGAAACTTGAGATTGGAAGTATTAGCAGTGAGAGGTGAATCATCAATTTCTTCTGGTTCAGCTCTCTTTATGAATCTTTCTTGAATTGGAGGAGTGGAAGCAGCAGGGCTAGTAAGAGGAGGAGGACTACTACTACTGCTTGAACTGAGCTCAGGTGGTGGTGTGCTTTGAGTTCCCACATCTCTGGTCATACTACCCCCCACTTCTTTCTTCTCTGCAACCAAAGACATCCAAACCCCAAAACAAAAACAATAACAAAACAAATCACTCCACTATGCGCTCTATAATTTTAATTAGTTTGATTTTGATCATAAATTTATAATTTTATCTCAATTTAAACTTTACTTGGCATGTAACACTTTTAGTCTAAAAATCAAAAAGTTACTAAAAAAATTCAAAAAACCTATAACCTATCTCACAAAGTCAAAGATTTCATTTTCTCTCTACTTTTTACACATCTTTTCATAAAAAATCAAAAAGTCATTATGAACGTATTAATTTTTTTGACGTCATATTTTAACTAAACAATAAAATTTTTTTTACTAAAATAGATTGTTCCCAAACAAGCCTTAGTCCAATTACAACTGCTAGCATTTTATTATCGACTACTATACAAATAAAAAATTTATACATAATAACGTGACTTATTATGTACCTTTTATTTCAAAACAAAACACTATTAAAGATAAATTTATTTACAAAAACAGTAATGCCACTTGTTAAGTTTTTTTTGTATAAAATTTATGTATGAATAGAATTTTCTTTCTTATAAAGCATAAGCAAATAAGTAGCATGGGTCCTACTTTTTTTTTTAGAATAAAATTATAAACTTGCTTAACTCAATGTATTAATCTTAACTAACTATGATAATTTTTTTTTATCAAAAACCCAATCAAATTTATTATTTAAACTAAATTGATACAAAATTTAAAATTAATAGCCAAAAAAAATTGAGTTAATTGAAAATATAACAATCAAAATGACAAAAGGACAAAGTATAATAACTACTAATCTAGTTTGCTCAAAACAAATTATACAAAAAAAAAAAAAAAAAAAATACTAGTGGACATATTAGAGAGAGAGAGAGAGAGAGAGAGAGAGAGAGATTGGGACCTTGAAATGGGAAGTGGAGTTGATTTTGAAGTGAAGTGAGAGAATTAGGATTTGAGGGGAGTAGCCTAGAGTGAGAAGAAGTAGTGTAAACAAGAGGAGCAGACATTGTAATTCTGCCAGAAGCAGCTAAGTTGCGAAAGGACCTTCCACCCCCACCATTAATAAGTGTTTTAGAAGACAAACACTGTGTTGGGACTTCTCCTGAAACTGGGTTGCATATATATTTCTCTGCTTCATTCCACTTTGAATTCAAAGCCAACCCATCCGGTGATGATGATGTTAACCACTCCCAGGTATTCCCTGATCTCGCCTGCAATGCTGCATTGATAACAACCCACCCAGCACTAGTTCTTAGATTTATTAAGCTAAAAATCAATCAAATCTATATCTTCATGACCATCATCATCATGTCGAAGTTGATCAAAGCTTACCTTTAAGAGCAGTTGTGAATGAGTATGTTGACGGGTCGATCTCTTCTGAAAAGAAGATGGAGAATTGTATGAAACTTTTCTCTTTTTTCCTTTTTTAAGGGGAAAAAAAAGTGGTAAGGGGCGATCAATGCGTGACAATAATTCACCCTTAAACAAGTGACCCCTCGTCCGTTACAAGCCAGAGAGCTTAATTAATGCTGTGTTTGGTTGGAAGATTTGGAGAAAGATTTGGAAAGGGAAAAGATGTGTGAAATTAGGTGAAATATAAAGATGTTTTATTCACATTTCACCTACCTTTTCTATTTCATTTTCCAAATCCATTCTCAAATCCCCCAATCAAATATAGCATAAAAGTGCCTGGCAATGCTGGGTACCAAAACATGGATATTACAGGCACATTTTTAAGACAACCTGAGTCATAACATAACTTCAGTTTTATTTTACCGATGGCAAAGTAACAAGGTACTTTACAGACTTGAACTCATGTTTTTGGATCACCAAAATACATGGGAAACCAAACCACCACCCTTGGATTATCGATATCCATATTCATCAATATATATCGACTGCTACTATCCGATATTAGTCTATATATATATAATTGTATTGCTGATACCAATAAGTATTACAATACCATCGTTTAAAATTGCGATGGCGAGTCACATGAAACTTGGCTATTCACCAGTGAGTGTGTGTGTGTGTCTGAGAGAGAGAGAGAGAGAGAGAGATGAAGGTACCTCTTAAGGTGTAGCCAGGAGAAGAAGCAGTGCTAGATATATTGGTTATGTTTGATCTGAAAGACTCTCTGAAACTTCTAATGTTCGAAGCTGAAAACCTTCTGGAGCTCGTGTTTTCGCGGCTGACCATTCGAGCTTTCACACCCCATTCCCTTAAATTGAACTCAGACTCAGACTCAGACTCAGGCTCATCCCGTCGCTGTTCCATGGTGGTAGAGCTCACATTAAATGTGCTTTTGTCTACCTTGATTTTGATAGCTTCTACAATGTTTCAACTTAATTTCTCTTTTTCTTCTCAAATTGGGTACATTTTTAAAGGGTGTTCAGTTTAAACTTCACTACTGTAAGCTCACTAGATGTCAAAATATTTTGGTTACCAGTATCTCCAATTATGTGTGCTACTATGTGTTGACTCGTAAAAAGTAATAAAAGTGAGGTCTAATTTTACACGTTAACTTTGGCGTGTTTGGGAACAAATTTTTTAGGGTTTTTTTTTTTTTTTTTTTTTTTTATTAAAAGATAAATTGGTTACAAAATTTAAAAAAGTAAATTTAAACAAAATATCACATCAAATTCTATAATCATTTCACTTTTTCTCTCACAAATATCACATCTAACTACAAAAAAATCCAACTATCTTCCCAAACATAAAAAAAAAAATTTCCCAATAATATCCTACAATGAAAAAAAACTTACAAAAAAACTCATTTTCTAAACACCCATTTTGTGTGTGTGCTACGATAGAAATGTTATGTGTACTAAAAAAATAAAGCTAACTTCAATGGTGGTGTTTGGTATAGCTTTTTCTGCCCAACTTTTGGCTTTTAGCTTAAAAAAAGCTAATTTGAGCTGTTTGGTAGCAAGGCATCTGCTTCAGCTTCAACTTCTACAGATTATCACTAAGGGAAAAAAAGCTGAAATTCAGAAGCTGGTTGAACCAGCTTCAGATTGTTCGGCCAAAACACGGAAGGAAATTTGACTTAAATGCCCCAACTGTTTTGAAAGATTTACCCTTATACCACTTATATATGTTCCTTTTTTTGCCCTAAAAACACTGTTCACTTGTGAGAGAAATTCAGAGGCGATTTCCGGCGAGACAGAGGCGATTTCCGGCGAGACGATTCCCGGCGAGGGTGATTTCCGGCCAGAGCTCTCTCTCTCTCTCTCTCTCTCTCTCTCTCCTCTCTCTCTCTCTCACACACACACACACATGATTTTCGGCGAGAACTCTAATCTTTTTCTCTCCCTCTCCCTCTCTCTTTAGATCGCGATTGGAAACTGGAAATCAACGCCGCTCGATCGCCACCATGGTCGGCGGCTAGGGTTTGGCAAACGAGAGCTGCGCAATCGGGATGAAGAAGAGAAGGATAGAAAGGTTTTGCAAAACGAGAGCTTCGCACCAGCTGATCACCGATCTGAAACGGAGAAGAAGAAGAAGGTTGGTCGACGGCGTACGGCTGGAGTGGACGACGGGGGGCCGGCGACGTACGGCTAGGCATCTGCTTAATGAATATTTTTTTTGAAAAAGAATAATAAATTATTTTGTATGTAATGAAAAAGAATTAAAAAAATAATAAAATCAAAAAAAAATAACAATTGTTATTAATTGTAATGAAAAATAATAATTATTAATGAAAAAAAGAATAATAAATTAAAAAAGAATAATTATTGATGAAAAAAAATAACAATTGTTGATTATTAATATTATTTAAAAAAGAATAATAAATTTTAAAAATTGAATGAAAAAAAATAATAAGCAATTAATTGATAATAATTAATTTATAATAGAAAAAAATGAAAAAAATTAAACTAATTGATACTATTATTAATTTTAGTATTAATTGATGGTAATTAAGTCATTAATTGATACCTAATTCATTCATAATGAAAAAATATAAAAAATTAAACTAATTGATACTATTATTAATTTTAGTATTCATTCACAATTTTTATATTATTAAATAATATTAATTGTAATGGATTAATAATAAATTTAAAAAATTAACAATTTTTATATCTTATTTCATAAGATTAATTTATTGAAGCTTTTTTTGATGCAGCTGTTATTTATCTTAATAGATTTATTTATTTATCTTAAGATTAATTTTTATACCTTATTTCATAAGATTATTTATCTTAAGATTAATTCAACAAACACCACCAATTAAATCTATAATCAAAAAAAGCTTCAAAAAATTAATTTATTTCATAAGATTTTTGATGTTCAAAAATCTGAAATCATTATTTATTATTATTTATTATTTATTATCAAAAAAAGCTTCAAAAGATTAATCTGTTTGTATTATTATTTATTTCATAATATTTATTTATTTCAAGTTATTATTATTTATTATTTAAAAAATCTGAAATCATTGTATAAAAATTTATTTCATTGTATTATTATTTAAAAATAATAGGGTTATGTTAATTTGGTGTTGGAATAATCTCTTAATATGTAATTAATAGCAAAAAGTCTAGAAAAATTCAATTTACAACTAACAAGGGTAAAAAAGACATTTACACAGCAAAAAGCTACTTCACAGCTTATTTAACAAACACTACTTAGCAACTTAAATCTATAATTCAACAGCTACACCAAACAGATTAACAGCTTCTGATTAAAGTCATAATCTATAATCTGTTAAGTTATAAGCTATAATCTGTTTTAACAGCTACACCAAACACCCCCAATATAATTTGTAACAATTGAAAAAAAAAATCACTTGTGGTCTAAGAAGCACGGGTGCGGGTACGAGTACGGTACGGGTACGAGTACGGGTACGCCGATACGGCAAAATCTCAAAAAAGTAGGGTACGGGTACGGCTGCGGTACGCCAATAAATATATATATTTTTTATTATATATGATAAAAATTATAATTTATAAAATTTATTATATATATTATATATGATCAATTATATTATATATTATACATGATCAATTACATTATATATAAAAATTTATTATATTATTATATATTATATGTATATCAATTATATTATATATATTATATATTTTATATTATATATTATATATATTATATATTAATATATTATATATCTATATTATATTATACATTATATAGTAGATATTTGTTTTGACAGAACAGAAGTCAAAGACGGAAGAGGCGAGAGACGGAGCAAAGGAGAGAAGAGACGATCGAAGAGAGAGAACAAGAGACGAAGAGAGAGAACAAGCGAACAGAGGCGATCGAGAGACGGAGAGAGAGAGAAAGGAGAGAGACGAAGACATCGATCAACAGTGAGCAGAAGATCGGTCAAAGAGAGAGACGTGATCGATCGATCGATCGAAGAGAAAACCCTAGACGGTTGATCTACACTTCAGGTTCGATCTCTTCTTCTCCTCTGTCTCTCTCTCGATTCCCTCTATATGTGTTTATGATATGTTTAAACTCTCTCTCTCTCTCTGTATACATATAATTTTTGAGTCGCTCCGTAATCCCCCGTACCCATGGCGTACCCCCTCCGTAATCCCCGTACCCATGCCGTACCCAAATGTACCAGACGTACCAGACCCCCTTTGGCCGTACCCGGTACGCGTGCAGCCGTACCGGTACGCGTACCCGTACCAGGTACGTACCCGGTACTCGTACGGCAACATTGTAGGCGTACCGGTGCTTCATAGCTTGTGGTTCTTCTCTCTTTCTGACCATGTCTTTCTCTCTCTCTCTCTTCTTTCTCACCCTTGCTAAATCACTCACCACAGTGGTAAGTATACTAACATCTGAATACTTCAACGAATGATTTAAAATGTCAATAGGAGCATAAAAAAAACCAGCACACTTCCTAACAACTTAACATACACAAATAGACTCCTAATAATCCCAAATTATTCCGTGCTTACGAGGCATAGTGTCAAGGTGCGCCCATTCAAGGGTCAACACCTTAATGCCACACACATTTGTGCCCTTTGGAGAGCCAAAGACATGCCTAAGAAGTTGTTGGTACAAATGCAAGCAAGGGCCCAAGGCATTGTGCAAGATTGTCCAAGACATGCCATGAAGCAAGCTAGCCACCAAGTAGCAACTTTAGGCCAATTTTTAGAGGGTCAAATGTAATCTTTTTACCTTGTAAATTTTTATGTAAATACCTTAGTATTAAAGGTGTTTTGGGACCAAGAGTAATAATTTTTCTATTTTTGTAGAATTATTAAAAATCCATTATGACTCCTCAAATATAGTGGATGTTTCCTTGTGCCAGATAGAAAATGGCTTAACAACCTATATATAAGGAGGGGGTACCCAGGTGTTGAACCAGACCACTTGTACCTTTAATGTACCCCAGCCTAGCTTATGGTAAGGCAACTTTTGTAGCACTTTTAGTGCATTGTTCAACTATTGTAATGCCTTCTTTTGAGTAATGAAAAGTTCATTTCGCCTTTACATTGTACATAGCCTTTCAATTGTTGCTTACATTAATTCTAGCTAGTTGATTGCTATTTTGTGGCTTGTCTCCAATCTTGTGGCTCATCAACTTAACTAATATTGTGTTTGCTTGTCTTTGCAAACCTTTGGAACATTATTGGCAGGCTAGTGAAGAGAGTTAACTAGCGCCACACATACTTGCATATCTTTGTCAAGGCTTCTGTATTGCCAGTGTGTGATAGTTGGTATCAGAGCACAGTCTATTTGGCTTTCTCTATTATTGGCTTTCTAAATGGAGGGTACTGGCAACCGTCAACCTACGCAAAGGGAGAGAATTGAGCTCATGGAGCAGCGTATGGACAACATGGAGGCCATGGCAGCTTCATTAGCCACCCTTGAGCAACGGGTTTATGATATTGAGCAAACTCATGGTCCTACTCAAGGGCATGATTTTGAGGATGTTGTCACTGAACTCAGGCTGGAGATTGAAGACCTCAGTGGCCGGGTTGGTGTTCTTACCCGTGCCATTGGCAATGTACCTAGTGGTGGCATGGAATTCAGTAGGGCGGTGTGCCCGAGCCCCGTGCCTACGGTGGCGCCCGAGATGCCAAGGAGTTAGACAACTTTCTTTTTGATATGGAGCAATATTTCAAAGCTGTAAAAGCCGATGCTGAGGAGACAGGGATTTCTATGGCCACAATGTATTTGTCCGGTGATGCCAAGTTATGGTGACGGACTAAGCATGATGAGATACAACGCGGCTTATGCACAATTGAGACTTAGGAGCAACTTAAACATGAACTTAAGCTACAATTCTTTCCCCAAAATGTTGAGTATAATGCCCGGCGTGCTTTGCGGGATCTCAAGCACTGTCACGCCCCAAACCCGCCCCTAGAAGTTTGGTGACGAGACCGGCCAGTAATCCTAGATTACCACAGGCCTTTCTATACAAAACATAAATAAACAGGGCTCGCGGAAGCGAAAAAGAATAAACTAATAGTCCAAGAGCTGTGCATAATATGAACATATATTTAGATGCCAAAAATGAGTTAATTACCCACTATCTTAACATTACATACATGTGATCATCAAACATATACAACACATCTCGTTCAGTTACAACTATGCAATCACAACAAAACAGAGACTCACAACGGCCTTCCAGGCCTAGCCTCAACTCAGAGGCTCACAAAACTGGTAGGCTTCCAAAACGGCGGCTCGGTCAAGACTCCGCCTCGGCTTGACTCCCCGGAAGATCACCTATAACACATATAAATACAAACAATGAGCTAAAGCCCAGCAAGTAACATTAAAGTAAAACTAAATCCAACGTTTCATTTAACCATAAATCCGTAAATATACGTTCATCATACTCAATGATCAGTCAACAGTATTCATATGGGAAATATACCAATCGACATATGCCATAACCTTTTAATAACCTTTCCATAACCTTTTCATAACATTCTCATAACCGTTTCATACACGTAGCCACCCGTTCAGAGATCGTCGGTGGTAAAACATAACCTTTTCCTACACATAGCCACCCGTTCATAGACCGTCGGTGGTAACATAACCTTTTCATACACATAGCCACCCATTCATAGACCGTCGGTGGTAACATAACCTTTTCATACACATAGCCACCCGTTCATAGACCGTCGGTGGTAACTTTTCATACACATAGCCACCCGTTCATAGACCGTCGGTGGTAACTTTTCATAACGTCGACTAACGACTAGAGTAACCGGTCCGTACACCGATTAAACACATTTTCATAACGTCGAATTAACGACTAGTTTAACCGGTCCGTACACCGATTAAACACCTTTTCATAACGTCGAATTAACGACTAGTTTAACCGGTCCGTACACCGATTAAACACCTTTTCATAACGTCGAATTAACGACTAGTCATGGACCCACATTTTCATGCCGTCCCCCATGACTTGGGACTAGTCATGGACCATGCATTTTCATGCCATCCCCCATGACTTGGGACTATCCGTAAATGCCATACTAGATTTACAATTAAAACATTCGTTCACAGAATCAAATTACATTTCAACTTAATGTACCTTCTCATAGCCTTTGCATCACATTTTCATAACATTCTAATAGAGTACATTCGTTTACAGAAACAAATATCATATCAGAAACCATATCATAATAATCATTCATTCACAGTTAAATTCACATTTTAAAACATATTATATCAACTCATAACACTTTTGGAATATAATTCATAATGACATATTTTTACAGTAATGTTACTTACAGCGGGTTTCCACAACCGATTGTACGGTCTTCACAGATGGACCTGCAACATCAACATTATAACTCATTTCTCAATATACGTTCTCATTAAATCATGTAATTTATGTACTTCATTCTTCCTTTATTTCATTTCATGTTCATTCTATCTTTGTTTAAGTTAATTCATACTCATGCAATGCTAAATGATGCCATTAATGTGCTACAAACCATGTAAAACAACTTCCAAAAGTTTTCCTGAAAAAGGTCCCCCCGCTCGAGCGCCCCTTTGTCCGCTCGAGCGGACTGTGCAATTCTGCCAAAACTGCTGAGAGGTCGGTTTCTCCGCTCGAGCGGGCTCCCCTACGCTCGAGCGGACAGAGCAAAACCTGCAACTCTGGTTCTTCTTCCCTCTTCCAAACTTCAACCTTTTCTTTACAAAATCAACTCCCCATACTTGAAATACAACCTCTCAAATACTTGGTCAACACTTTGATTAAACCATTACATCTTCAATCAAACTCAAATGCATCATATAGGAGATCAAACCCTTGAATTAGGATGAAAAACTATGAACATATACATACAACTTCCTATCTCTGTAGCCATGGAGGTTTTCCCTCAAACATGCCAAATATTCATAAATCCATGTCATGTATACTCAAATTAACCATAATTCTCTTTTCCTATTACTTCCTTTCCATGAAATTATGGATGATTCAACTCTATCTCAAGAAAATAGGAGAGATTCTTACCTTCATTCCTTGATTTGGAGAAACTTAAGCTTGATCTTCTCTTCTTCCCTTGCTTTCTTTTCTTCCTCCTTGGTCTCTCTCTCTCTCTCTCTCCACGAATTCTCTCTCTCTCCTTTCTCTTTTCCAGATTTTTCTTTGAGTCAAAAATGGTCCATGAGCCTTATCTTTATAACATATATATCAAATAAAAATCCAATTAAACCACTTAAGCCCAAAAACATAAGCCAAACGGGACTTAACGATTCAGACGAAATTCAGTCTTCAATTTATTTTCTCAAACAGTTCTAAAAATTCCCGGTAGCACATAGGTGTGTTCAATTTCACTTTCTGAATCCATTACAGTCTTCGATTTCAGTCCCGAAGTCATAGTTCCAACAGATATTTTTCTAATTCGAACAGATATTCTTCAATTAAATCACATAAACACATAATTAATTTTCGGTAATTACGTCACATGGTTCCGGGTCATTACAAGCACACCGGCACTATAAGAGACTATGTGAAAGAATTCTCTGGGCTTATGCTAGACATCAAAGATATGTCAGAGAAAGACAAGCTCTTCTTCTTTCTTAAGGGATTGAAGCCATGGACCAGAGTTGAACTTCAAAGGCAAAGAGTGCAAGATTTAGCCCATGCACAAGCAGCAGCTGAATGCCTTACGGACTATGCCGAACCTAAGCAACGGGATAGTAGTTCCCCGCGTAAGAGTAAGGGAGGTGGAAAGTCCCAAGGCTACGTCCAAAACCCATTCGGGTGGAGGACAATGGCAACAGAAGAGCTATGGTGACAAGGCAAAAGCCCCTCAACAATTCTCTACAAGCAAAACAAAAGGCCCTATCTCTTGTTTCTTATGCAATGGGCCACACCGGTTATCTGAATGTCCACAAAAGCATGCCTTAAATGCTCTAGCAACTGTGTCTAACCATGTCTCTCAACCAAGTGATGATGATAGCCAGGAAGAAGACGTGCGGTCTAAGCGAAGTGGCAAGGGTTCTAAGGCAACTGGCTTTAGAGTGGGAGCCTTTCATATAATGAATGCCATGGAGAAGAAGGCTTCTACAGGGAGGCCTAAGAAAAATGCCAAGAGTGGCAAAGTGGGCAAGCATTCGGATTCCAAACAACTTGTGGAGTCTAAAGATGAAGGCAAAGGGAAAAAACTCATGTATAGCGGGGAATCATCAAGCAAGTTGAACAAGAGCAAGTCATCCAACAAAGGTTTGATGTTTGTGGATGTAAAACTCAATGGGAAGCCCCCTTCGTGCGTTGATTGACATCGGGGCCACCCACAACTTTGTTGCGGGGACTGAAGTTGAAAGACTTGGGCTATCTTTAGAGAAGGATGGCAGCCGCATCAAGGCAGTTAACTCGGCAGCGCAGCCTATCTATGGGGTTGCAAAATCTGTTCATTTGAAGGTCAGCACTTGGGAAGGAAGAGTAGATTTCACCGCAGTGCCCATGGATGACTTCCAAGCCATCCTTGGGTTGGATTTCTTGAGAAGCACAAAGACGGCAGTCATGCCTTATTCTAATAGTATGTGTGTCATGGAGGATAAGCCATGTCTCATTCCTACTATGGCCACTAACAACAGTGACCGGTTTGTCTCAGCTATGCAACTCAAGAGGGGTGTTAGGTATGGTGAGCAAACTTGGGTTGCAGCATTGAAGTTGAATGAAGCTCTTGATTCTACTCATGTCCCAGCCGCAGTCAAGAAGGTCTTAAGGCAATTTGCAGATGTTCTGCCTAAACAGTTGCCTAAAGAGTTGCCTCCATGACGAGGTGTGGATCATGCTATTGAGTTGGTGCCAGGGGCAAAGCCACCAGCTCGTGCACCGTATAGAATGGCTATTCCTAAGTTGAATGAATTAAGGAAGCAGCTTACAGAGTTATTGGAAGCAGGCTTCATTAGGCCATCCAAGGCCCCATTTGGTGCACCTGTCTTGTTCCAAAAGAAGCATGATGGTAGTCTTCGCTTATGTGTGGATTATCGGGCACTTAACAAGCTGACCATCAAGAACAAGTATCCCCTTCCTCTCATTGCGGATTCATTTGATCAATTGAGCAAAGCGAGGTATTTCACTAAGCTAGATCGTCGATCGGGGTACTATCAAGTAAGGATTACCGAGGGAGACGAGCCTAAAACTACTTGTGTTACCCGTTATGGCTCTTATGAGTTTCTTGTCATGCCATTCGGCTTAACTAATGCCCCAGCAACATTCTGCACCATGATGAATGAAGTTTTTCAAGAGTATTTGGATCAATTCGTGGTAGTATATTTGGATAACATTGTAATCTATAGCTCCACTTTAGAAGAGCACGTGGAGCATCTTCAGAAAGCCCTTACCAAGCTGAGAGAGCACAAGCTTTATGTCAAGCTAGAGAAGTGTTCTTTTGCCCAAGAGATGATTAAGTTCCTAGGGCACATTGTTGAGCATGGATGCATCAAAATGGACCAAGAGAAGGTCAAGACTATTCAAGAGTGGCAGCCACCTGCAAATGTCTCAGAGTTGTGGTCATTCCTTGGATTGGCTAATTATTATCGCAAATTTGTTAAAGGCTACTCAAGACTAGCTTCCCCATTGACAAAGTTGCTAAAGAAGGGCAAGCCATATGTTTGGGCAGAGGAGTGCCAACAAGCCTTTCAAGCCTTGAAAGAAGCCATGTCAAGAGATCCTATTCTTGCTCTACTAGACTTAGATAAAGCTTTTGAGATACAAACTGATGCATCTGATTTTGCTTTGGGTGGTGTTCTTTTGCAGGATGGTCACCCAATTGCTTATGAAAGCAGAAAGCTCAATGATGCTAAGCGGAGATATCCAGCTCATGAGAAAGAGTTGCTTGCAGTAGTGCATTGTCTGAGGACTTTGAGGCACTACATCTTGGGCTCTCGATTTGTTGTGAAGACTGACAACATGGCGGTTAGCCATTTCTTAACACAGCCCAAGCTAAGCGCACGACAAGCACGGTGGCAAGAGAAGTTGGCAGAGTTTGATTTTGCCTTAGAATACAAGGCCGATGACACCAACCATGTTGCTGATGCACTAAGCAGGAAGGCGGAGCTTGCCGTGTGCCATCATGTGTGTTCACTTACTTCTATTTTAACTAGCCTCAAGGAGAAAATCAAGGCTCATCTAGACAAGGATGCTATGGCAGAGAATCTTATGAACCTTGTCAAAATGGGCAAGACTCACCAATTTTGGGTGCAAGATGGACTTCTTATGACAACAGGCAACCGTATATTTGTACCCAGGGCTGGTGACTTGAGGAAGACACTTCTTAGGGAGTGCCATGATACACTTTGGGCAGGACATTCGGGGTGGGAGCGAACTTTAGCCTTGGTGAAACAAGGATATTATTGGCCCTAAATGCGTGATGATGTGGAAGAATATGTCCGCACTTGTCTCACTTGCCAGCAAGACAAGGTTGAACATAAGAAGAAAACAGGCTTGCTTGAACCTTTGCTCGTGCCTAAACGTCCGTGGGAAAGTGTATCACTTGACTTCATCACTGGATTGCCTAAAGTGGGAGATATCGGGACTATCTTAACTATTGTGGACCGATTCTCCAAATATGCTACCTTTATTGTTGCCCCAAAGTATGTTTCAGCGGAGGAGATTGCCCAACTCTTCTTCAAGCACATTGTCAAATATTGGGGTGTGCCTAAAAGTATTGTTAGTGACCGAGACACGCGTTTTGTTGGCAACTTCTAGATGGAGTTATTCAAGCTTCTTGGGTCACAACTTAATACTTCATCAAGCTACTATCCGGAGACGGATGGGCAAACTGAACGCTTCAACTGTATGCTCAAGGAGTATTTGCGCTACTTTGTCAATGCTAATCAACGGAATTGGGTGCAACTTCTTGATGTAGCACAGTTATGCTTCAACTCTCAAAAGAGTAGCTCTACGGGCAAGAGTGCTTTTAAGATAGTAAATAGACAGCAGCCACTGTTGCCCCACACAGTGGATGGACTTTATGAAGGAAAGTCTCCCAGGGCTTGCCAATTTGCTAAAGAATGGAAGAGAAACCATGACATTACTCGTGCCTATCTTGAAAAAACAACAAGCAAAATGAAGAAATGGGCTGATGAAAAGAGGAGGCCACTTGAGTTCAAAGCTGGGGATCAAGTTCTTGTCAAACTCAACCCTAAGCAACGCAAGTTCATGAGAGGAAGAGACAGAAGGCTAGTGCGCAAGTATGAGGGACCGGTAACCATTCTGAAGAGAATTGGCAAGTGTGTTTACAAGATAGATGCTCCATCTTGGTTGAAAGTGCATCCGGTTTTCCATGTGAGCTATTTGAAGCCTTACTATCCAGACAAGGAAGATTAAACCATCACAGCCAAAGCAAGAAAAAGGTCTATTGAATCTATCTTGGCGGATCGGGTGAAAATGGTTTCCAAGAAGAAACAAAGGCAATACTTGGTGAAATGGAAAGGCCTTGGAGATGAAGAAATCAGCTGGGAACGAGAGGCAAACTTGTCGACTTTTCAAGACGAGATTGATGCTTATTGGGCCAAGTCGTCGAGGGCGTCGACCGTTCAAGTGAGGGAGATTGTCAAGGTGCGCCCATCCAAGGGTCAACACCTTGATGCCACACACATTTGTGCCCTTTGGAGAGCCAAAGACATGCCTAATAAGTTGTTGGTGCAAGTGCAAGCAAGGGCCCAAGGCATTGTGCAAGATTGTCCAAGACATGCCATGAAGCAAGCTAGCCACCAAATAGCAACTTTAGGCCAACTTTTAGAAGGTCAAATGTAATCTTTTTGCCTTGTAAATTTTTATGTAAATACCTTAGTATTAAAGGTGTTTTGGGACCAAGAGTAATAATTTTTCTATTTTTGTAGAATTATTAAAAATCCATTATGACTCCTCAAATATAGTGGATGTTTTCTCGTGCCAAATAGGAAATGGCTTAACAACCTATATATAAGGAGGGGGTACCCAAGTGTTGAACCAGACCACTTGTGCCTTTAATGTACCCCAACCTAGCTTATGGTAAGACAACTTTTGTAGCACTTTTAGTGCATTGTTCAATTATTGTAATGCCTTTTTTTGAGTAATGAAAAGTTCATTTCGCCTTTACATTGTGCATAGCCTTTCAATTGTTGCTTACATTAATTCTAGCTAGTTGATTGCTACTTTGTGGCTTGTCTCCAATCTTGTGGCTCATCAACTTAACTAATATTGTGTTTGCTTGTCTTTGCAAACCTTTGGAGCATTATTGGCGGGCTAGTGAAGAGAGTTAACTAGCGCCACACACACTTGCATATCTTTGTCAAGAATTCCGCATTGCCAGTGTGTGACACATAGCCAGGTGGTGCTTCAAATAGATTGTGATTGATGAACAAGACATTTAGTGAGTGAACGTGGCATGAGCCGCGAGGTGCCCATGGGTAATGAATACTTTTTTCTACTGAAAATACTTCAAGAGTACTTGATAAGTTCAGCCACTTGACCACATAGCTAATGTCGCATACATGACACAATGATGTGAGTTCGAAATAAATGTTTTTACAAAATATATGAATTTTCACTTTTTCGAGGCATAAAAATAGGATAACAATAAATATCGATTAGCGTCATTAATTGATATGAAGTTCGAAATGAATAAAGTGAGACTAATCTTGTCTCCTAATGAAAATTCAAGTGACTTTTACCTGTCTTATTTAAAACTTCTTATAAATGATACGAATCATACGATGTAACAAATCAAGCAGATTAAACACTTTTGGTATAAACACATGTAATCACCTAGGGTTCGTTTCGGAAGTAGATTAGCTTTTTAACTTTTTGCCTATTTTAACTTGGGGTTAAAAAATCTTGTTTGAGAAGGACTTTTTAGACTTTTTATAAAAGAAAGAATGTAATGATTATGGATTGTATGTGATATTTTGTCTTATTAGGTTAAAAAACTTATTTTATCTTTTTGTGACTAAAATAGCTCTAAATCCAACCCAACTCTTTTTCTCAAACAAAGCTATTATGTGAATTATTACCAACAATTTGGCCTTAAACTTTTGAGTCATATTCATAAATAAAATGATACTTGGGCAAAAATTATCCAATAGTTTAGACCTATATCCTATGTGCTCTCTCTTTTGAAGTGTATTGAGTCCAACAAGCCGAATAAACATTTTGAAACAATGTTATTTTATGCGATTCATTACCCCAAAAGTGTTATTGGCAAAAGAAGTCGAACCTAAGATCTTGAATTGAACAAACCCCCAAAGTCCAGGCCTCATCTACTCGGCTAAACGCTTAGGGTTAACTTCTCCTACTTGGGGCATATTTGTTCTACAATTTATTTTTGGCTGCACCAAAAAACACACTTTTGGCTTAACCCAAACAAAGAAAAGAAAAAAAAAACACACACACGCACACACATTGGAAATCATTGAATCAGCTTGTTCAGTTTCATAACTCAGAATTTACTTTTCAAAAAATTTAAATTTTTTATTTTTCGTATTTTTTTATTTTTACTAAATTTTTTTAATATTTTAAACAATTTTTTTAATTTTTAGATACACTTAACATAAATACATTTAAAAAGTATAATATTTGTGAAAAAATATTTAAAAAAATCACTAAATACTAAAAATATATAATAAAAAAAGTATTCAGTACATTTTTTATATTCTTGTGTATTTATTAATTTTTTAAAATATTTTTTTACAAACATTTTATTTTTAGATACATCCAAGTGAGGTGTATCTAAAAAATACAAAAATTATTTAAAATTTTAAAAATATTTACTAAAAATAAAAGAATAAGAAAAATAAATAATTTAATTTTTAAAAAATTAAATTTAAAAAATTAAAGCCAAACACAGACCGTCTTGAAATTTCTAGTAAAAGAATGCGCCACAATAGCCATAAAGTTTACTGCACTTCATTGATGATTATTGTGCATTTTGTCAATCTGGGGTGGAGCCCAAATCTAGCTCGTAAATAGTGAAGGAGTCGGGCGTGATTACACTTCGATTCCCACACGCTTTCGTTGTGTTGTTTTCAATGTGGGTCGACTTTGGTTGGCGTTGCCTGATACCTGCGGGCGGATAAGGAAAAAAATTTTGAAAAAAAAAAAAAAAAATTCATTATTTTCTTATGATTCTTTTTGGGAGACAAATATATTTGGAAAAATTCCTAAACTTCAACCCTTTTAACAAAATAATTTTTTTATTAATTCAAACTTTAATTTTTTATTTATTTTTTATCTAAACTATTAGTTTATTTTTGTTAGGTAAAATTGACCCCAAAAAAAAATACTCATTAAACTCCATGTAAGTGTATATAAAATGTTTAAAATATCATTTTTTTATTGAATTTGATTACAAAAATGTCATTTTTTTAGTCAATTTTATTTAATAAAAATAGATAAATAGTTTAGATTGAAAATAAATTAAGAATTTAAAATTTAAATTAATAAAATAAAAAAACTCAAATTTATTTTATCATAAAGGTCAAACCTTGAAAAAAAATATATAATTTCTCTAATATATGTATTTTTATCAAATTAATTTCTACCTTTTTTTTTTTAAAACGAAAGAAAGATATTTTGGTGTGAATGTGGAGGTCATGTGACCGTCATCATCATCATCACCATTCAAATGGGTGGAATAATAACTGGGTCCCTCACCTGAACTCAATCGTTACCGTCAATTTTGTCTCATCTACAATGCACGGTATGTCTCATGACAGAGCTAGGGATTCACCAGTTTGTGTCAAGTTAGGCCCATCTGCTTCATTTTAATTCCCTGAAAAAAAACATATATTAGATAATAGATATGGATTACCATGTAACTTGTCCTGTATTGCATTTCTATGCAAAGGACCTCAAGACGAGAATATCAATCGAAATAGGAGGGGGGAGAGAGAGAGAGAGAGAGAGAGAGAGAGAAACACATATGAGCAATGCCATCTTTGTATACACAACAGTTCTATAATTAAGTTCTAGTGAGAATGGCCCGGGTTTGAAATCCTCCATCTCTGTACCGTATCATATTGGGGTCGGATAGTTTGAGTTTGGTGGTGAGGGTGGGGACAAAGATGGATTAATCTTATAATTTAAAAAATATAAATATTAACAAAAATTAAAGGATGTAAGATGAGAAGAAGTACATGAGTGAAATAAATGGGGGTTAAAAGCGGGTTAAGACGAGGTAGGAAAAATAAGGTCCAGCTTGTTTCAAGTTGAGATCAAGACTGGATTTGTCCAGTTCGGCACATGGGGTCCATTTTTGGGGTCCGTTTTAATAATCCGAACCGTTCAATGTGTAAAACTCGTCGAGTACTACATGCCTATAAAAATCACGTTGATCGGATATCAATAACTATGTGATCAAATCAGTTTTGTATAAAAAAAATAGACGGTGAAAAAATTAACGGTTGACAAAAAACTGTTTTGTTCACATAGCTATCGATATCCGATCAATGTGATTTTTTACAGACATATAGTACTCGACGAGTTTTACATATTGAACGGTTCAGATTATCACAACGGGACCCGTGGTGGGCCTCCATGGACCCAACAGCACGGTCCAATCCGATCTTGGACTGGACCAAAGCCACTGCCAAAAATAAAATCTATTCTTGTGATGGGAAAAATTTATGCAGGTAAAGTTTCAAAAATGGATTGTAGTCATCGATTGCGTTGATGCAGTTGCTGTTATAAGATGTAAATGTCATAGTATAACGGTTATAGTAACCATAATCGTAAATTTTTTTATTTTTATTTTTCATACAATTTGAAAAAAATTTACTTGATATGTATTTTTTTTTCCTTCTAAAATCACATTTATTAAGATTTAAAATAGATTTTGATCATTTTTTGTTTGTTTTTAAATATGATCAATATATTTCATATTTTTAAATCACTATAAAAAGAACTTTTTATATTTTATTTCAATAATTAATGACTTTATATGTCATAAATCCATATTTTACCTCTTATTTTTATTTATTTTTTAAGAATAATTGATTTTAAATGTCTACAAAATTATTTTTGACCAAACTAACTAAATAAAAAATGTTTACAATTATTAAATGAAATGATTATAAAAATAAAAATTGAGACATAAACAAAAAATTATTTTTGAGTTCCTGAATATTGCAGAATGTGTATAATATATATTTTGTAAACGTTTTTTTATTTATTTATAAAGGAAATTGTTCAGAACATTGTAAATGTGTGTAACGGGACATTACGATATCGCTACAACCGTTACATAACATCAAAACGGCCGTTACACATGTGAATTTCTGTCACATCGCAAAAGCGAGTGTAATGAGTAATGTCTACCATTGCAACCATTACATAACGACCGCAACCATTACGTAACACCGTTTTTTTGAAACTTTGCATGCCAGCGTGAAAAGAAAAGCTTATTCATTAGTAATCAATGAAACATTAAAAAACAATATACATGTTAAGAAACTTAAAAAATTATACATAAAAGTATATATAATAAAAAAAGTAAATTATACTAACAGTCCTTATAATTTGGGTTTTGTGCCACTTTGGTCCCTGACTTTTCAATTGTGACATATTTGATCCAGAATTTTGAATCTTATTTCAAATAAGGACAATTGAAGATACCATTGCTCAATTTCAATGGCAAAGTCGTCAATTTGATAAAATATAAATTAATTTGATAAAAATAAATGTCAAAACAATATTTTTGAATTTGTAAAAATTATTTCTACCCACTAAAGATAAAATTATGTAAAATTTATAAATCTTTTAGACATTTATTTTTTTACCAAATTAATTTTTATTATGTATTTAGATGATGATCATATAATGAGTGGTTGTTTTTACTTTCATTAAATTAGTTTCTATTTATTCAAAAGTCAAATATGGTGACAATTTTGATATCATTATTAAATCAATCCATTAAATCAAAAAATTAAAAACTAAAACATCTCATATATTAAGTACATCAATTACACATTAAAAATCTAACAATTACCGATTACATGATCATCAACCAAACACATAATAAAAATTAATTTAATAAATAAATGTCTAAAAAATTTATCAATTTTACATAATTTTATATTTGGTGGGTAGGAACCATTTTTAAAAATTCAAAAATATTTTTTTGACACTAATTTTTGTCAAATTAATTTGTATTTTATCAAATTGATGACTTTGCTCTTGAAATTAAGCAATGGTATCTTCAATTGTCCTTATTTGAAATAAGATTTAAAATTCATGATTAAATATGTAACAATTGAAAAATCATGAACTAAAATGACACGAACCTCAAACTATAGAAATGGTTAGTGTAATTCACCCTAATAAAAAATTATATAATTTTTTTAGACACGCTGAATATATATCTTAACTTAAGGCACACGATAACAAAACCAATCAATAAAATGGAAGTGCAGTGATTTATGATTTTCTACATCTGGTACTTTTTGGATGAATGTTACTCAACATGATGGAAGAAAAGGATGGACCATTTTTGTTTCATAAACATACAAAATATCTGTTTTGTATGTATCCATGTTTGTTCTAACTATCGTAAAGAGTATGACAAGATTACGACATAACTAATTTCCTAACCTTACCTTCACCACCAAAGTACCACATTCATACCCAAGGTTTCAAAAAAGCAGTATTACATACCGATTGCAGCAATAGACATTACTCGTTACATTTACTTTTGTGGTGTGGCAAAAATTTACACGTATAACGGTTGTTTTGGTATTACATAACGGCCCGTTACATATTGGTACACACATATATAATATTTTGAACAGCTTTCTTTCCACAAAAAACCAAAAAAAAAACACTTAAAAATATACATTATATACATTCTGCAATATTTAATAACTCAAAAATATTTTTTTGTTTACTCTCAATTTTTATTTTTATAATTATTTCATTTAATAATTATAAACATTTTTTATTTAGTTAGTTCAGGTATTGATCAAAAATAATTTTGTAGACATTTAAAATCAATTATTCTTTAAAAATAAATAAAAATAAGCGATACAATATGAATTTATGACATATAAAGTCATTAACTATAAAAATAAAATGCAAAAAATTCCTTTTATAGTGATTTAAAAATATAAAATATATTGAATCATACTTAAAAACTAACAAAAATTTATCAAAATCTATTTTAAACCACAAGAAATGTGATTCTGAAAAGAAAGAAAAATATGCATATCGGGTAAGTTTTTTTTTAATTATGTGAAAAAAAAAAAAAATCACGATTCTGATTACCGCAATCGTTACACTACAGTCTTTACGCCCCGTAACTACAACTAAAACCGTTATAGCGACCGCAATCGTTTTTTGAAACCTTGTTCATACCTCTTGTAGTGCAAAAGAGAAACAAATTACGCTACAGTCACGCGGATCTCATTAAAACGATTTTCATCAAATCGAATATGTTCCTATAATACCACTCTATGGATATCAACATTTCAATGAATTCATGAAACCACATACTCATCAATAATGGAGCTTCGGTGGGAGGTATAATGTGGTCATTTCATGAATAACAAAGGACGATTTAGTAATCTTACCTTTCATTGGATAATGGATCGTCTTTAGTGATCAATTGGATGGTCCCCCGTAAGGCATAAAACTTTTTCATCTTCACATGTCTGTCACTGTCACCGCAGTGTAACTAACAATAAGTTTGTTTAACCTTTTTTCACTACACATTATAGCTGTGCACTTGGAACCAAATTTGGTTAACAATCTGGGTTATTAACAAATCTTGATCCTAAATTGCCGTGCTAAGTTCTGATAGGTATAGGTCAAGTGCTCAAATAGTTTCAAGATTAAGTAATCAAAAAGAACGACATCAAGGAGGAGGAGGAGTAGCGGGGTGCACAAAGAAAAATAATAAAAAAATCATTAAAGAACAGAGGAAACTATGAGGACGGGCAAGCTACAAGAGTTTTTAGCGATCTAAAGTGATCCCAACAGTTTTTTCCAAATATATTTCCCAATGCTGTGTTTGGTTGAGGGATTTGAGGAGGAATTTGGAAAGAAAAATGGAAAATATAGGTGAAATGTGAAAAAAATATACCTACATTTCACATAGTTTCACACACCTTTTTCCTTTCTCTTTCCAAATCCCTCCTCAAATCCCCCAACCAAATACAGCATAAAGGATTCCTCAAGTGTTAAAAAAAAATTAAAATAAAATAAAATAAAAATTTGAGTCATAATGCTCATAGAAATATGTTACATAATTAAATTTTTAAAAAAATTAAAAATAAAATAAATAAATAAACTTTACATTTTGGATGTCTATTGTTAACACAAAAAAATTACTCTAAAAGTACCTTAAATTGTGTAATCTATGCAAGTCTTACTCTTATCGTATCATATTTTAGAATATGTAGCGTACAAGGTTTATCATAACGTAAACGAATAAACCAACAACTAAAAGGTTCATATGTTTACCACATGTTTTCTTGCACTGTATGGAAGAGGCCAAAGAATACAGGTAGCTTGAACTGTTGAAAGATCCAATCTAGGCCACAATTCAGAACTGCACTGACAGGCATCCAATTGGTCCCCCATAATGATATTGTTTACTCTGCAGAAAATTCATTTCATAAATCTGTTTTGGGGCATTCAGACATCGCATGTAAATGAAAATTTTTCATTATGTTTATCAAGGCATTTGAAATAAATCTGATTTGCCTTTCAGAGTTAATAGAAATCGGACTACATTTGTGTCTTAAAATGTCATGGAACAGAAAAGGAGTTATGTAAGATGTCCAAATGTTGTTTTGAAGAGAACATACATTTATTATTAAGAAAAGAAAAGAAAGAAAAAAGAAGTGATAGTAGAGTAAATATCTTTTCTTTTTCTATTTTCTTTTTAGTTAAGTTATAGGAGAGTGAAATTATGTGGATGAAAAATTAATGGGAAAGTTTTACAGGTTGTTATTGTACTCATCGTTCTCTTTTTCTTTTTCTATGCGTTGGTGGCCTAGTGGGAGTTCACGTCCTGTACTCTTCTAATTTTGTACAATCCTTTTTCCAAGTATGAAAAACTTTATCCAATCTATTACTTTTCAGTAGGTGAAAATTAACCTCTATATAAAGACAACACAAGTGCAAAACTCCACATACCTTCAAGAGCTCTGTGGCCTTCAAGTCGCACACACCACAAAATATATGAGACAATTACAGTCTACAGCTCATAAATGCCCTGCAAAATAAACAGAAAAAGTTGTAAAATATTGCAAGAAATAAATTGATGTATCAAGCTAGCATTCTAAGTGGAACAAGATTACCAGTCAGCACCATAGGAATTTTCAAGTTCCAAAACCATTTCCTAATGCTGTGTTTGGTTGGGGGATTTGATGAGGGATTTGGAAAGGAAAATGGAAAAGATAGGTGAAATGTGAATAAAACATGCCTATATTTCACCTAATTTCACACACCTTTTCTCTTTCCCTTTCCAAATCCCTCCTCAAATCCTCCAACCAAACACAGCGTAAATGTTTCTAACAATTCTTCCTTTGAACAGCTAGAGCAAGGTGAACGTTGCAAGGCAGAACATAAGACAAATTGTTTGAACAACAAACATTCACAAAATTGATACAGGACTCACCACTACTGAGTGAAACACCAAGCAACTTTAGAAAATAGCATATGCAAATAAGATTCCTGCAGAACAGGCACAAACAATGTCAAAGAAAGAAAAGAAAGAAAAATAAGATGGCAAAGAACTTTCAACTAATCAGATCATAATAATGATGGGCATTGCATTCCCAGAAATTTCCTGGGATTAGTATTTCCTTTTGGCTGTGTTTGGTTCATGGATTTGGAGAGAGATTTGGAAATGGAAAGAAAAAAGGTGTGTGGAACGTATCCCCCAAATCCATGAACCAAACACAGCCTTAGGAACCACAAAAGAAGGGAATATTGTTTTGTTTATATTGCAAGATTAAAAAGAAGAAGCATAAAAATTTATGAGGTAGTTTCAAACTCAGAAATTAAAATTCATTATGTTGTGCGTATTTGAGAAGGATGAAAGGTTAGACTTAATTTCCCCTGAAGATTTTACTAATTTGAGGAATATCAACAGCTTGTATAATTTTGTACAATGACATAGTACATGTTACATTCTATATAGCACCAGTATCTATCATATGGAGAGAATAAATTTATTCACAGAACCCACCACAGTATACCATACCCTGTCCAAGAATCACAATTTGCATTTGTAGCCAAAGGACTAATATATTGAATGACATCCATCTGATATCCAAACAGTTTGTGTTCCTGCCAGATGATGGTAAGTTCCATTCAGCTGTAGGTTGAGATTTAGACAAATTATCTAGCGGTTTTCCCAACAAGTGTGGAACATATCTAAGAAAACAAACAGGCTTCCATAAGTCAAGGCAAGTGCCTTTTCATATGTCACCACTCAGTGGCAGAGGGACATATAGCCTTGTAGGGTTAACTAAGCGCACTTGAAACTTCTAAAAATAAAAAAGGCTAATCATTTTTTAAGATTCTTCCATATTTCAATGCACTAAGATTTCGAAAGAGCTAAAGGGGAGGTTAATTTTGAAAATCTGAGAGTGTGATCTAATGTCATATAAGGAAAGAAAAGAAAAATTGTATGTAATTACTTTACAATAGCATGTAGCTAACTTTTCTTTATATCTTAGTTTCTTTCTTTTGTATTTTTATTCTTCTTAGTAAAGATGAGGGGGGGTGGTAACCAATTGCAGATAGATTTTTCCTCCTGTGGTGATTCTCTTTTTCAACAAAATCTAAATTCTAAAAGATTGATCTAGATTAAATTTGTTGAAATTTTCAATTGATGAAAAACTCACCAAGCAAGAAAGATGCTATGCAGCATTTTAGCTATGTCATCACGTTTCTAATCTAACACCACAGGCAATATACATTTTTGGAATCAATTGTTGAGCTTTTATTAGTGTCATATTAATTCATGTTTCATAGTATAGGGTTACATTCTCAAATTTATCTTTCCTTATTCATTATCAAATAGGAATTGATTTCACAGGGCTTTTATTATTAGATAATTTGTTTTTATATTTCTATGAACTATTCTTTAGATTTTGAGGTTATGGCTCTTCGTAAGTTAATATTGTAAGATTTCTGAAAGCTTTTCTGTATATTCAACTTGTGCATCAATTACATCAAGACTAGTTTATATAACCCTAATGACTAACCAAAAAGGAAATACAAGAATGGGACCAAAAAAGGAAATACAGTCATCACAAACATGCCTAATATATACGAATATATTCTCACACCCCCACTCAAACTCAAGGTATTTTAGCTGAAAACAAGGAGAGTTTGTCAAGAAGAAACCAAAAACGAGCAGATTTAAACTCTGCTCGTTTAACAGATTTTACATTAGGTAACCCCTAATGGCTTGAATACCTACGAATATATTCACAAAAAATGTATCAAAGAAGCTCAATGAAGAAATTACCTACAAGATACAAAGATATTGATCCATATCACAAACTACATACTGGCAATACATGTGAACATGGCAAGTTGAGTTAGTTGCAGGAACACAACTAGTTTAACAGATTTTACATTTGGCTGACAAAATATTACAGGATGGGTAACCCCTAATGGCGTGAATCATCTAACCTTAGTATTTATATTGCTGCTAGTCTGCATCTGAATCCTAATACTGTTCTCTCTCTCTCTCTCTCTCTAAACATCCATCAAAAGAATTTAAATGCTAATGAATGTAGCAGGAAGGTATCAGGCACAGCAAACTTTCTCTAATTAACAGACATGAGAGAATAGCTGTGTACAGTCAATCCCTATTAATTAACATTCTATAACTTAATACGGGTCTTGATAACAAGTGCCCCTGTGGCACAAGAAAAAGACAAAAGAATTGAAGTTCACGAGGCACTTTTTTGTTAAAATTCAATGCACTTTTGATTGAAATCAATATAATTTTTAACGCTTCCGTTTCCAAGACACATTTTAGCTGAATCCCAAAGTTAAAGAATGCCCCAAGGGCACTCTTTAGCATTTGCCACTTAATAAACTCTAATAATTAAATGTTGACTGAGCATATAATCCTTGACATAAGGAATGGCGAAAACAGACTCATGTAGCTGACCCGACCTGATTGGGACACAAGACTTAGTTTGGTTTGGTTTGGTTTGGCAAAGCAACTTATTTCTGTTGGGAATAATTAATGAAAACTCCAACCTATGGCTACTGATACAATGATACTTTGTGCCTTAAATTGGACAAAAGATGTAGTTTCATGAAAAAGTAATATTCAGAAAGATGTTTAATACAACCCCTTTCTGTTCATTTAGTTGTATTATCACAAAAATCTTGTTGTCATGGAAGTCATGGGGAAAAATAAACTTGACAATTCCATTAACTACTAATGATTATTAGAGTGTTATCTATGTATATTGCTATCAATTTGGAATAGTTAGAGAGTAATAATTCTCAAACTTACTAAAGATATGATATATTTATCTTCTTCTTCTGCATATTTGAACACAGATGGACTCCCTTAGAAATATATGTCATTGCGATTCGTTGACAAAGCAAGAAGTCCACAAGGATCTCAGGGTTCTAAAACCCAAACTGGCTCTCTCAAAGGAACATTAGTCATGCAATTGGATTACACACCTTGGAACCACTTATTTGTCTAAGTTCCAAAACTTCCCAATTTCTAGGGATCTACTACATAGACCTGCTTTTTTTCAAATTGTATCTAAAGCAATCATGTTTTTTCTCATTGCCTCAACCCACATCCTTCTTGGATTTCCTCCTTTCTTGCCCTTACTTCCAACTTAAACTAAATTACTCGTTTTCTTATAGGCGCATTAGTTGGTCTCCATCAGGGTTGTTAAAATTAGGATCCTAGGTAGGATCATTGGGAGGAACTCAAGTATTGGATCATAGATCATAAGCAGTGGCGGAGCCAAGAATTCAGTGAAGAGGGGGCACAAATTAATGACAGTATTGATTTTGTTTTTTCCTCATAATAAACAACAATGAGATATTACTAAACGTAAATATTAAGAGTTTATTTGGATAGATGTGAATTTTAAATTAAAGGATTTGAGGTTAAATTTTATACAAATATTGTGGAGTAACTATTTTAGGTGGATTGAAAAATTAAAAAAGAAGATAAATTGAGATAGAAATGATATATTTTAGCAGAGAAATTCTATAAAATACACCGCAAACAAAAAACGTCTATGATATGTCGCAGTAATAATCTTTGTGGTCTTTAGTTATGACACATTATAATGTTGGATATAACTTAATTATAACTTCTTGTGGTTGTTATTTTGGTTATGATTGAAGAGGTCTTTGATTACACATCAAGTAATGATTCGTAATGACTCATTCTGATATAAGTTATTACTTACTGTAATTTTTTTTTTTTTTTTTTTTCATAATTGAAGATGTGTTGTTTGGTTATAATTTATATAGTAGTCATTTTAGTTATAAATGAAAATAATTTGGTTATGAAAATTTATAATATCAGTACCATAAAGTAATAACTAGTATATGGTACCCCTTTTGGAGGTGTGTAATGGAAGGACTCATTTTAGTAGGTTAATCGTAATTAGAAAGAAAATTTATAATAGAGGGGCTATTATAATCTGAAGAAGGGATATTATTATAATTTTATAGAAGATATATATGATATAATCTATATATATAAGGGTACCAATATAATTATCAAAACTTGAAGAGGGCACGTGCCCCGCTAGGCATACACTGCCTCCGCCCTTAATCATAAGATTCTACTTTCAATACAAAAGAAATGAAAAATTATAGTAACGATAAATATATGACATAGTTTTAAAATCATATCACAATCCAGATCATTTGGCCCAGCTGGGGTCACAGAATTGTAAGATCCAAATCACGATTCTGATAGCCATGGTCTCCATTGCACATTGCAATATCATTTTCAGTAGCTTTTGCCTATTCTATTTGAGTTGGTACCACTTCTAACTTGTCACAAATGCATCAAATTCTTATTTTCATTTTCATATGACACCAATCATCTAAAACATATAAATGATAACTATAGTCTTCTCAAGAAATTACACAAACAATAAGTGCTTACCAGAATCACAATGCTTGTCAATATTTCATTCCAAGTAACCAAATCTCCAGAGTCTCTTTCAGCATCAGCTCCATAGTTACGGTGAATTACTGAACCGACATACGAAACATCAGTTCCATCGATTTTCTGAATCAATCCAATATTTGAACTTCCAATTTATCATTGTCCAATCCATTATTCAAATTCTTATTCTCGCGCCGACGGATCTCAAATTGGCTTTTCACAAGTGATCTCAATGGAAAAACCCTAACCCCATTTCTACAACCAATATCAAGAACCCGAACGAAACACGAATCTGCCAACACTGGCACGCAACAATCAATCGCAGCACACTTCACCAGCTTCAAAGGAAATTACACTTCTAAATTCTGCTAAACCAGAAAAAAAAAAAAGACAAAAAATTTGAAAAAGTCGGGGAAAAAAAATCAACTAAAACGATATTTTCGATTTTTTTTACTAATTCATTTAAAAAAAATTAAAAAATTTATTTTTTAGATTCTTCTGTATTAGGAGTAGGGGTGTGCATAATATTGTCGAAACTACCAAAACCGCATCGAGCCGTACCGTCAAGGCAAATTCATTATTATTTGCCAATCGAACTGCCGATTTTTGGTAAGAAAAATGACAAATTCTAGTGACACTTTTATCAATTCGCCGGTTTCTATTTTTCTTCCAAACCGCACCGACCCGCACCGCTATTAAATCATGTTTAATAAGATTCTAAAAATTCTTTTTTACTTAAGTTTGCTTGTTGTTTTATACCTTAGAATATAGTATGACATTACTGCTCGAGAGGAATTCAAGATGTCAGTAATCTAAACTAAAGTTGGATTCCAATTCATTTTTCAATCTTTTTTTTTTTTTTCTGGCCATGTTGCAAACTTGCATCAGCTCACTTTTCAATCTAAATACTTTTCAACAGTAAATATTTTCAATATATTGTAAACCCTGAATGATATTAATTTTAGGGGTACTTACCAATTAGTCATATTCACTAGACTTATTTACCTACAGGTCCTAACTAATAAATTTAACACTATAAAAATAAGAGAGTGATAAATTTATCACTAAAAATTTATTCATAAAAACAAAGAGACTGATAAATTTATCACTATAAATTTATTCATAAAAAAAAGACTAATAAATTTATCTTTATCACTTAATAAATTTATCAAATAGGACTTAATGGGTATTAAGTCTCCAAAGTAGGACCTATTGAGTAATAAGTCTCCAAAATAGGACCTATTGGTAGTTTACCCTTAATTTTATGTATTGTATTTGATTATTGTAGCTTCTACAGATGTTTGTAATGAACTGATGGCATAGTCGTTGATATTATCATGCTGTTGCTACACTTGCTGCATCAGAAGAAAACTTCGCAAGATGCTTAACATCACGGTATCTCTCGTCTTTTTTTTACTCTTTGATTTAAGTTTTGTAATTTGAATTATATTTTTTATAAACCGCCAATCCGCCTGAACCGCCAAGGCAAATCCTCCATTATTTGCCAACCAAACCGCCGGTTTTTGATAAGGAAAATGGCAAATTCTAGTGACACTTTTATCAATCCGCCACCCGCCATACGGTTTCTATTTTTCTCTCAAACCGCACCGACCCGTACCGCGCACACCCCTAATTAGGAGTTTGGATTTGCTAAAATTGATGTCTATCACCTTCACAAGTGAAGTTGTGCATTATAGGACTGATCTATACCACTATTAATGATTTAAACAGCTCATTTTATATGAAAATTTGAAAAGAACATATATACAAAAAAGTATATTCTTAAAAACATATAAGGTATATAAATACAAATAACGGAGATATTTATAAATCTTACTTGGTAGACTTATAACCCAATAAATTCATAAAGTTTTTTAGTGTTTCATCAAATCCAATATGTTTAGATTTCTGTCCCATGAGATTCTTTTTTCTTAATTTATAATTTTTTTGGAAATATAATACCCTTTTATTCTATTTTGATAATTAATATTACAGCAATGATAGAGACCACTAAAAAATCTCATCACTAATAGCTCTAATGAGTTGGAAAATATAAAAAATAAAAGGAAAAAAAAAAACATAAGAGAGAATCATCACATCAAAGGGAGCACTAAGGGAGAGCCACCTCATTAGTGCTCCCTTTTTAGTACTCTCAAGCATTAATCTTAATATTATATGTTTTCCATTTGCATTCTCTCTCTCTCTCTCTCTCTCTCTCTCTCTCTCTCTCATATTTTCATATATATATCGATACTCTATTCTATAGCTATCACTCCAAATCCAAGCTTGAAAAATCAATTTCATTGTTTTTCTCACCAAACCCATTTTGATTTTCTTCTGAATTCTTCAATTTCTTTGCTTAATTCTCCATCCAAACTAGTATGCTTTCATTTAGATCGCAGTAATACTTCAACAAGACTTGTGCTCTGTAGTTTGAGATCGAATCATTCTATGGTAACCTCATCCCAAAAATCTCAATCTATTCATGAGTTCACTATTGAGGTAATTGATTTTTTTTTGGGGGGGGGGGGTATGTGTGTGAATGTAGAGATATATGTGTATATATAGTTTTTTTATAATTAGAGTCGAAAGTGTTTTCGAAATTGGTGAAAAATGTTGAGAAAAGTTAAAATTTATAGAATGTATTGTGAAAATTGATTAGTGTCTTATGGTATGATATAGAATCCAACCAAGGTTTATTGATAGATTGACATGGTATTATAGTGTGTCTTATTGGTTGGATATTTCAGTAAATGTGAACGTTCACACTCACTGAAGTAATTGTTTTTGTGAATTATCAGATTTTAATGTTTTGCATTTGGTAATGTGAACAGTACAACATAGAGATGTAAATGTTCACATCAATATTGCATTTATCATAATGTACACTAATCAATAGTTATGTGTACACAATAACAAGTAACTATCAACAATGTGAATGTTCATAATGTCTCTATAATACCACAACAACATGATAATATTAACAATGCATTACTCGCAAATTACAATCAATGTTAGTATTCACATTAAAAAATAGTCATACTAGTACAAACAATAATGTGTTATTTTGGTTACAAACATAGTGTGTATATAGAGATGTGAATGTTCACATTAATTCTGTAATACACATTAATTCTGTAATACAAATAGATAGTTGCATCCAATATTAATGTTTACACACTCATGTGTATGGTTCCATGAGGGGATAATATTGATAATATTGTGTTGATTTAAATACCGTTCATTACAGGTTAAATGATATTATTGAATCATCTGCTCATGCATTTTTTTCTTTGATAATATTTGGATTGTTTATTAGTCGATTTTGTCTGTCATTCGTTTTTTTTTTTTTTTTTTTTAATATCCTAGAACGGGAGAGATTTTCTCCTAGAATGAGGAAGAAATTTTCTCTATATAATAAGGGGATATTTTATTTTGGAATGAAGGAGAGATTTTTCCTTAAAATTAGGGATTCTTGTTATTATTTTTATTTTTTTTATATTGTATATTGGTTTCAAAATATAAACACATGCAAAAAGTGTGGAAGGTAATTTGGTCATATTATCCTAAATAGGACCTAGTGGAATACTCAAAAATAATATAGGTTGATGGAACATAAATCTTAAGAATAAAATTTACTAAAAAAGCTCCCAAAATCTAATAGTATAACAATCATTATTGGATGAATTTAATTTTTTATATAGATAAGTTTTTTATTTAGTTATATAAGATTAACGGTTTAAATCACTTAAATGCGTCTAATATAGTTTAATAATGGATCAATTTCACCGTCAAGTTGAGATCTTCAACTTTAACAAATATAGACTCCTATATTGGATAGATATAAAATATATATATATATAATTTTAACACAAATTTTAAAAAAAAAAACTCTAAAAATTGAAGGGGGGAAAAAAAGAAAAAAAAAAGAAGGAAAATTTAGCCAAAACCCTTCTATTGAACCCTTGTTTGGTGAAAATGACAGACCAATTTATTTTACTTCATAAACCCTCTAAGGAGAAAATACATAATTGAGTACGGACAAAATAAAATATCTTTTTTTTTTGTTTTCTTTCTTGGATAATATTGTCAGAATAAAATGTTACTGTGAACCAGAATAACAGGTTACTGTTACGGTTTATATCAATTTTAATGGTCATAATTTATTTTTTTTAAAGAATTTTATAGTCAACATGGATCTTATTTGATAGATCTTAATGAGAGGATTTTAAAAATACCAATTTTATTAAAAACCGACATTTACATCAAAAGTTATATTTTTTTTAAAGTTTAATATTTTGATAATAATGGAATGTGTTAGATTTTTCAAGTTGTGTTTTTTTTTTTTTTTTTTTTTTTTTTTTTTTTTGGTACTTGTACTTAATGTATTAAAATTTTATTATAAGAGAGTTTTGACCAAATCTTCAACAAAAAAAAAAAAAAAAAAAAAAAATGAAATTGACTTTTGTAAGTGGAATTCCAAACTCCCAGTCATCCGAGTGTTAGTTTAATCCGGCTTGTCCATGCTGAACAAATCCATTCCACTTTCCACACCTTATAAGCCTACGTCGATTCATTTTGGCATGTTAAATTCGAACACGCAAACTAGGAGTGAGCAACGGAGATATTGATCCATCAAAATCGATCGAACCGAATCGATTCGTCGCATTTTGGACAGATGCGTGATGACGAGCGGACAGTTGTGGATTGATTTTCTCCAATCTGACGGACGGATGGCGAATTTGAGATTCATTTGGCCGCAACCGAACCGCCAAACCGCGAACATCCTAATTTGTAAGACTTTGTATTTTCAGTTTGTTTAAATATTCTGTTTGTATTTTCAATTAAAAAAAAATTTAAATATTCTGTTGAAAAAAAAAATTTCAACTTGAATATCTTTTTTTAATTGAAAAAAATAAACGTATTATTTATCTATTTTTTTTTTGTTTTTAAATCTATCTCTAAAACTAATAAATAGAAAATATGATATATGCTGGTTAATTTTTGTTTTCAAAAATAGATATAGATGTAACAATACAGAGACATACAATCTCTACTATTGCTTTGTTCATGGTTTTGGTGGTTTGAATTGTTTTTATATTTTAAGAACCACAGATTGTAATACTTTATGTGGATGAGGCATGCTGTGATTGTAGTATGTGGATGATGCATGCAGTGATTGTGATATTCTAAAGTTTTAAACTTTCTTACTTTGGATGAGACATGTAATGATTGTAATATTTTTTTTAAGTCATTGGCTGTAATACTTTCTTCTTCTTTTTTTGAGGAAGTATATAAGTTGAATTATGTTGAAAATTTATAAAATTTTAAACCGCCAAACCGATTCGCATCCATCCGCCAAACCGTCAATCCGCTCAATCCACATCCGCCGGATTGGCGGACAGATGCGGATTGATTTTCTCCAATCCGCTAATCTAGCGGACGGATGGCGGATTGAAGGTTCCGTGGCCGCAACCGACCCACGCCCACCCCTAACACAAACAGAATGAAAAAGTTAGTGCATGTAAATAGTTAAGACTTTGCAAATGTTTAATTCCCACTCTCTGAATCTCTAATGCTGTATTTGGTTGGGGGATTTGAGGAGGAATTTGGAAAGGGAAATGGAAAAGACAGGTGAAATGTAAATAAAACATATTTATATTTCACATAATTTCACACACCTTTTCCTTTTCTTTTTCTAAATCCCTCTCTAAATCCCCCAACCAAACACAGCGTAAGGTTTACATCTCCATCTCATATCTCTCATCAGTGGTTTATTTCTCAACACTCCTGGCTCTTTCGATGTCTCCACTTACCACTACTAAAAAAATCACTTTTTGCGACCGCTATAAACCGTCGCAAATAATAAAAAACAGTCGCGAAAGACCTTTTGCGACGGCCCATGCGACGGCAAATGGGGGTCGCGAATGTGGGGGTGGCAAATACTTTTTGCGACGGCAAAGCAACGGTCGCAAATTATTCGCAACCGCCTAAACTACTTATGGCGACTACTATTTTTCCATCGCAAAAAACAAAGAAAAACACTAACATGATTTTTGGCGACCATCTTGTTACCGTCGCAAAAAAAAAAAAAAAAGAAGAAGAAGAAGAAGAAGAAGAAAGAAAAAGTGTAACGTTAAGCACTCTAAGAGTGGTAATGACAAGAATTTAGACGGTATAGCATTGTAGTTTAATCAAGCATTCCATTTGAGTCTCAAAATTGGAGTCATATGTGAGTTATTACAACTAAAAACTTGGGAAAAGTTCTTTTATGAAAAAAATACAATCCATTGGAAAACAGCTCTTTGTTGATGTTAGAGTGTGTCTTAAAGAGGACACCTGGATTGCCTCCAGTCTCAACCTGAAAGTAAGGCAAGATGTTAAAGCATGCCATTAGATAAAGCATCAGAATTTAAATCTACAAACTCAACTCATGGAGAAAAAAGTATGCACTTCTAAAGATACCACAAAAATTGGCTTTAAAAGATCATTATAAACTTAAGGCAACATTATAGTCTCTAAATATGGTGAAGAACTAAGCTCCTGTTTGAATTTCCAACTGAAATTGAATGGGGCCATTCCTTTCTCACAAAAGAATTTAACTTAAAACTCATCAACCTTGAACTGTTATTTCCATAAAGCCTATAAATGACCATATATGAAAAAAATTATAAAATAGAACTCTACTTGAGATTACTCTGTAACACAGTTGACATATAAAAATACAGTAAGATTTAGATAAAATAGGCACGGAACAAGGTGGCGATGAAAGTGGAGAACCCCCATGCGAAAACCATCAGAAATTGCCATTATCTAAATCCTCATCAAGTGACCACATGTTGACAATTGCAGTTCCAAGTTCAAGCAAAGGGAACACAGTTCAGGAGGAAGAAGACATCACTACAAAAACTGAACAAGAAATGGCTGAAGAACAGTCCTCATTTTCCATTCCTGATGCTAAAGACGGGGGTCAAACAGAGGTAAATAATACAGGTAGTCCAAATGAAGTAGAGAAACACACCAGGGAAGGCGATTTGATGGGAGGGTTTAAATCAGACTAGGCATTTAGACAGATACAAAAGATCTACATGTCTCACATCAACCAAATCAACATAACTTTCACATTTCAAGGCTACTCTTTAGACAGATACAAAAGGTGTTTGAATATAACAGGACTGTTCACAATTTCATAACCATAAATCATCTAAGAGATCTCAATCCTAGAAAACTTCATGCAAGTCATTCAAAACTTTCCTCCAAGTGCACAGTATCATGTGAATAAAAGAAAATGACAGAAGAGAAACCTGGCATGTCTCTGACAGAATTGAGAATCCTTCTTCAAAACAAAGCTAAAAGTCAAAATTTTAACATAAAAAACATGTACAGGCAGAATTATAAGGTTCAGCTGAAAAGCATACTAAAATGAATTTGGAACATGTACTCATCACTAACACCATATGAAAAGACTATATCCTGAAACTCTTCAAGCACTGCCACTGCACATGAATTCATAAGGTTTAAAGCTTGGCCATTATGTAAGATGTTTCCAATGAAACTGAGGAAAGACAGATTTATAGATCCAGCATGCCTTCTCAGTTTTAGAATCAAACATCCTTTCCAACATCACCACATCATGTTAGGCCATGAAAATTAGATTGGGACTTTAAACAGTAATTCTACGGTCCCAGAACTTCTTTCCCAGAAATCTCCTAGAATCCAATTACCATGTGCAATATCAACTACAGCATAAAATTGGGTATGATCACTTGGTTGCAAGAAAAAGAAAACCAATAAATGAGCAGAATATATATATATGTGTGTGTGTGTGGGTAATACATGAGCAGAATTGTACAATCATGAACTAAAAATTATACACGCGAGGTCACATGTATCGGTAATAAGACTGGCCAATACTGACCATAGGGTAGGTATGATCTTTATCTTTAGGAAAAGTCATAAAACTGAACTGTTGAGTTCTATTAGCAACATTTCAGTACAGCAAACAAGCAACAAAATTCCATGAATCACTGATTTGACAACAATTGACACTAGCATAGTATGACAACCTTATTTTGTGAAGCTGGGACAAAATTGCATTGTTCATCACTAATCTCATTTGTGTGCGCACGTGTGTTTTCTATTAATAATCTCAATAATACTAAAATTGTTCACACTCATTCATTCTTAGCTATGAAACTTAATGTTCAACAACCAAAAAATTCCAAATATTAAAGATTCATGCTCCAATATACAAGGGATCCTTTACCAGTACATTTTGGGTATAACAACTAGAGGTAATATCCAGAGAAATGCATACCTATTCATTTTCTTTTGAAGCTTGCTGCCCACTAGATGCATCTGACACCTACAATATGTTAGTATAATGTGTTAATAATTTCCATATGTATATATACAAATTGATAAAACGTAAAATTCGTCAATTTGTAAGTATTGCACCTCTCTCAAGCTTATACTCCCAGCCACACCCTGTGACTCTAAGAACAAAACACGTGTTGTTAGGTTCTTGATCATCGTAGTGAACCTAGACTCAACGTCTTGTGTCACACGCTGTGTGATCTCATCAATAAATGAAGGGGCTGCTAATGATTGGGATGAGCCGCTGCCTCGCGCATACACTGCACTCCAGGGCACTCCTCTCCTATAGGTCTTGCAATACCCATGTCCATCCTTCCCAAGGATTTTATGGTAAATCCCATCGCAATACTCAATCGTATGTTGCTCCTTAGGAACTTCAAAGATGCGCATTATATTCCTCCTACATTTTGAAAACATAAGGACAATGTTTGGTAAAAAGCAAAATATGTGTAAAAACATGTAAACCATAGACATACCACAATTGCTACCACATCAGGATCATTCAGGTTGTGTGCCCTCTTCCAGAGACTCATCTTATCTATTCGCTCTCCTTTATGTGTCATCTGCATTTTTTTTCAAGTTAGGAGCTCAAGTCTTCACAACATAATAAGTCAAAAGTGCAGCACTAGGTGCAGCCACAACTATAGCCACAAGTGTCACACCAAGTGCCCTAGTGTGGCTGCAGCTGCAGCAGCAGTTGTAGTCACAGATGATGCCTTAGGTGCAGCCACAAGATCAATACATTGAAACGAATATCTGAGAAAGATGTCCTTCCGGTCGTATGTGGAGGCCCACGAAATCCCCGATTAGAAGAATTCTTCTTAACAATCGCCTATGACATTGGTTAGAATATCAAACATTAGTTACTTATCATTAAAACATTAATTAAAATTTTATAAAGAATACATATACCTGTACTTCTTTACTCGCCCAATATTGCACAAGTTTCCTCCACTGGGTTGGCACTATGTTACTAGGTACTCTAGAAGCAATGTCCGGATCATTCTTGAATGAAACCCAATACTTGGACTTTGTCTTGCTTTTATGATCTTTCCACGATGTTCTACAAAAGGAAAAACCATATACCTTCACTTCCTGCCAAATATTTTCCTTTATATCAACATGCATTACATTCCAACTGAGATATGTAAGTGGGACTCTATGCCCGCCGCGCACGATCAACCCCAATTGTCCCTTCAACTTTTTGCCATCATCCTCCACCGGCTGAAACTTATCATCAAATTTTACTTGGATCTTAGTGCCTGTACCCCATTCCTTTATTCCTCGAGCGAATCCTCGACCTCGTCGTGTTAAGGTAGTTGATACTGTATGTGGAGATGAAACAGATGAAGAAGATGCTCCATCCATTGTGCGAGGTAGCGAAGGACTTGCCTGCACACGTAAAGCCTCATCTATAGTGCAAGAGGCCTTAAAGGTTTTCCTCTTCCGCTTCATCCTAAAATAAAAGAAATATGAAAAGGTTAATATGCAAGAAATATGGATATCAATTTACTAATAATATAACACAAGATATAAATATAAACAAATGATACAAACTCGTTTCAGAACAAATAGAACTTTAGAAGTAAAGTTTACCTCGAAACATATGGAGAAGATGCTCCATCAATAGTGCGAGGTAGCGAAGGACTTGCCCGCACACGTAAAGCCTCATCTATAGTGCAAGGGGCCTTAAAGGTTTTCCTCTTCCGCTTCATCCTAAAATGAAAGAAATATGAAAAGGTTAATATGCAAGAAATATGGATATCAATTTACTAATAATATAACACAAGATATAAATATAAACAAATGATACAAACTCGTTTCAGAACAAATAGAACTTTAGAAGTAAAGTTTACCTCGAAACATATGGAGAAGATGCTCCATCAATAGTGCGAGGTAGCGAAGGACTTGCCCGCACACGTAAAGCCTCATCTATAGCGCAAGGGGCCTTAAAGGTTTTCCTCTTCGCTTCATCCTAAAATAAAAGAAATATGAAAAGGTTAATATGCAAGAAATATGGATATCAATTTACTAATAATATAACACAAGATATAAATATAAACAAATGATACAAACTCGTTTCAGAACAAATAGAACTTTAGAAGTAAAGTTTACCTCGAAACATATGGAGAAGATGCTCCATCAATAGTGCGAGGTAGCGAAGGACTTGCCCCCACACGTAAAGCCTCATCTATAGTGCAAGGGGCCTTAAAGGTTTTCCTCTTCCGCTTCATCCTAAAATGAAAGAAATATGAAAAGGTTAATATGCAAGAAATATGGATATCAATTTACTAATAATATAACACAAGATATAAATATAAACAAATGATACAAACTCGTTTAAGAACAAATAGAACTTTAGAAGTAAAGTTTACCTCGAAACATATAGAGAAGATGCTCCATCAATAGTGCGAGGTAGCGAAGGACTTGCCCGCACACGTAAAGTCTCATCCATAATGCAAGGGGCCTTAAAGGTTTTCCTCTTCCGCTTCATCCTAAAATGAAAGAAATATGAAAAGGTTAATATGCAAAAAATATGGATATCAATTTACTAATAATATAACACAAGATATAAATATAAACAAATGATACAAACTCGTTTCAGAACAAATAGAACTTTAGAAGTAAAGTTTACCTCGAAACATATAGAGAAGATGCTCCATCAATAGTGCGAGGTAGCGAAGGACTTGCCCGCACACGTAAAGCCTCATCCATAATGCAAGGGGCCTTAAAGATCTTTCTCTTCCGCTTCATCCTAAAATGAAAGTAATATGAAAAGGCTAATACATAAGAAATATGGATATCAATTTACTTATAATATAACACAAGATACCTGTTAGCATCCTCGGTCGTCTTCCTAACAATTTTTCCTTTGGGCGATACTGATAACTGTCAAGAGTGCAAGTTAAATTCAAAACCAATTTAATATATGAAAATTAGCATCAACTAAAAAGATTAATTCATAAAAAAAATTCCTACGAATACTGACTAGAGAGGCAGCATCAACTCCAATTTCATCTAGGACCTGTCAAGTAAATAAAGCAATAATCAAATATATATGAAGTATGGGTGATGCAAACCAATAGAAGAACAAGAAAAATTAAACAATGAACCTGGTTGGTTAGCTCTTCAGTTTCTTCTTCAGTCTACTTAGTTGGGGACATTTGCTGTAAGCATCAAAAGTCTCATATGTGAAACCCAAATCTGTAGTAACTTTCTGAGCTTGATAATATGAACTTGGAAGTTTTGTGCCCGTAGGAAAAGCCTCATTCAAAAGTTCAAGTAACATGTTAACGGACTTGTCGATCCATTGATTGAGCACCTTCATATGCAAAATTCGAACAATGAATGATAGTGAAGTAAATTTGTGACACCCCGGGTACAGATCAGTTTGTGCATCTTCCAAAAGTTTAAAATATTTTAAAGTTTCGTCATTTGCCCCTATCCGAACCGGGTCATCTTCCTCTACATGGCTTGGATCACTTGCCCCTGCTTGGGCTGGATCACTTGCCCCTGCTTGGTCTGGATCACTTGCAGTTGGTTCATCATTCTCAATACCCATATGTGGAATTCCCAAGGCCTCTTGTACCATCCCAACCACATCATCTCTAGTCACTGAATCCGCCATTAATGTTTGGTTTTCTTGGTTACCATGTAATTGGACATAGGATTCCCCATGATGAATACAATTTTTGTACTTTTTTACGAACCCATTGGAAATAAGATGCTCCCTTACAACCTCTCGTGAAAAATTGTATCGATTACTACAAAATCGACACGGACAACTAATCGATGAACTTTCATCTCTATTATTGTATGCAAATCTCAAGAAGTTATCAATCCTATTCACGTAATCAACTGACATCCGATTTGGCAAATCAATCCAATTCTTATTCATCTTTCTATTTCTTTAACTGTTTTTGTACACATCAATAAAAAGAATGAGCACAGGTATAAACAAATATATGAACCCCATTTTTAGCCTTGTCATCTAGATTAAATAAATATATGCAAAAAAAGTCCAAGTATAAACAGCAATGACTATGAGCAATCTTAGTGATTCTGGTTTTAAATTCAACCACTATGCTGCATACAAACAGCAATGACTATGAGCAATCTTAGTGAAACCAAGCACAAGTCTAAGTTGCAGAAACGCATTTAAAAGTCAAAATCTGTGGATTCAGCAAACTATTGAACCACTCATAATTAAATTGCCATATCAGATAAAAAAATTGGGAACAAAAAATAATCTAAAGTAAAAACCACAACAATTTAACATCATCTTGAGAATACAGAGACACATCAGGAATACATCAAAGACTGTCCAAATTGAAAGGCACATTGTCAAGTATCAGTGACAGGTAGCAAAGCTTCTTTAATTATATATATACATACACACATATGTATATATATGTTCCTTTTGAAATGCCTAGTCATTGGCATCCAAGATTTTTTTTTTTTTTCATCTATAAGCGTTGTCATCGTGCAGGATGTTCGTCCAAAAACCAACAAAGTGCCTGTTGGGCCACGGCTTGTGAGGAATCCAGATGTCTTAAAATGCACTTATGATGGTAATTTCTCAACCACAAAGAACCCTTGCACCATGATCTAATTACTAACAATAACTACAAGCAAGAAGAAACAGATTATGCTGCTGAATATCCTCTCAAAGCATGTATAGAAAATAAAAATATATAAAAACAGGAGATTTGTATGTGTCTTAAGAACCTCTTCTTTCTGTTGATGTTCTGGAAACTAATTATATATCATTTGTAGCAAGTGCTTTAAACCTTTCTGAAATAATGTATTTTAAGATCTCCTGTTTACACTATTTTAGTCCATCAGTTTACAATTTTACTAAAGCCACTGAAATTATGCTAAGTAGCTGATTAGAGCTAACCGAACATAGTCATGCCTCAGACTTTAAGGTTATACCTGGACTAGTGTACCCACCTAGTGGTTAGCTAGTAAGGTTCTTTTCATGCAATAAATTTCCAAAGACAATCACTCCACAAACCTACCCTTTTAATTTATCATAATTGAATTCTCTAACTCTTTTTATTTATGTTTCAAATTAAATTATTTTACAATATAATTTACATTTTTAGTTTAATTTTATGGTAGAAAGTATATTTAAGACAGGAAAACCTTCACTAATTTCAGTGAGGCAAGCACACCTTTCTAAATTCTTATCTTGTTTCTGAAGATTTTCTTCATGCACTTCATAAAAAATGTCCCATCCAAATGCATCACTTTTTTTTTAACTCAACATTGATTAAATGGCATAAAACAAGAGCAATATGTGATCTTTTGTTTTTAACCAATCCCTACATCTACATCTACATCTTTAACATCTAAAAATTGCAAAATATATCACATCATATGATAAATATAAAAGGATAGAGAGAGAATCAACATTGCAAAAAAAAATTACTCATGTAGGAATAATCCAAAAACAGTCTTAATCTACTGAATCAAAAGATCTTGATCGAAATTAAGGGTATGTCTTCCTGTTTCAAAATACTCGTAACAGTTAATCCCACATAAAAATCTCAAAGGATTGAAACTGAATTTGGACAAAAAAAACCCATAGCCTTAGTCAAGTTCAATAGGTCAGCGTTACATCAAGGTAGGTAGGTCACTGGGAGTTGAGAATTCCACATTTATGTGAAGGACTGCAAAAGTAGATCAACTAAAACAATTTATATGGAAACAAACTCACTCACATGGACTCCAACAATACTGATGTACACCATTTAAGTTCCCCTATCTAATGCTCAAACCAAGGTAGGCTGAAGATAAAATAACAATTCATACACCACTTCTACGTGTGCCTATTCATCCTCATCCATCCTTATCTTCCCTCACCTGCTTCTATTTATAAAAAGGGCCATGATAAAGAAAATCTGCAACCCAATGCTTGGGCATCGAACAGAAGAATACTACAAGATTAGAAAATCTGATAAATTACTAAACAAAACAGAATCCAGATTCAGCATACTATGACTTATTCAAAGCAATAATCTAATTCTGAATATGAGAAAACCGTAAGTTCAAATTATAATTCCAGAATTCGATCCACAAAAATGAAGATAAGTAGCTAGTGAAATTTATATATAGGTTGCTGTGATCATCTGTAAATGAAAATCAAAAGCTGAACTGTACCAGTAGAAGCGAGTCCTGCTCGGTTATCTCTGATTCCTTCACTTTCTGTGCAACAACCTGATCGATCGAGAAGATTGCAGTGAGATTAGTGGATAAGCAACAAGTTAACGAAAAAGGCGTGAAGATGAACAAGAAGTGAATGCTTCGAAGAGATTTCTCTGATCTCACAGAGAAACTGAGACAAGAGGGAGAGAGCAATTTATAGTACACTTGATTTCTCGGATCATTACAGAGAAAGTCGAATCGATGAAGATGTGTTTAGGCTTACCGATTATGAAATCTTCAACAGTAGTGGACTTGAGAAAGTTGAATCGATCGACAGATTCGAGCGAGAGTCGAGCGAAAGACAGATTTTGAGAGCGAGAGAAAGAGAGAGCCCAGATCTGGGAAATAAGAAAAAAAAAGGGGGGGATTGAGAGGGAGAGAAAGAGAGTCAAGTTTTACCCATTTTTATTTATTTTTATTTTTGTAAAAACACGATTCACTACAAGAAAATACACAATTGGCGACCACTTTTGCCGACTAAAAATATTTTGGTTGCCAAAAGTTGTGGAATTGGCGACCAAAAATTATGTTAGTCGGTAAAAGTACAATATTTACCTACTAAATTTTTTTAGTTGGGGTATATTAATTTTTGGCGACTAAAAAAAAATTTAGTCGCTAAAAATCTCACAATTGGCAACTAAAAAAAATTTAGTCGCTAAATTTGCCACAATTGGCGACTAAAAACATATTTTTGTCGCTGTATATATAGTTTTGGCAACTAAAATAATTTAGTCGCTGAAAGAAAAATAAAAAATCATTTTTTATCTTTCGCGACCAAAAGTTTGGTCGGCAAAACCTTAATTTCAGCGACTAAAAAATATTTTGGTCGCCGTATATATAGTTTTGGCAACTAAAATATTTTAGTCGCTAAAAGAAAAATAAAAAATTATTTTTTATCTTTCGCGACCAAAAGTTTGGTCGGCAAAAACTTAGTTTCAGCGACTAAAAATTATTTTGGTCGCGGTATATATAGTTCTGGCAACTAAAATATTTTAGTCGCTAAAAGAAAAATAAAAAATTATTTTTTATCTTTCGCGACCAAAAGTTTGGTCGGCAAAACCTTAATTTCAGTGACTAAAAATTATTTTGGTCGCGGTATAAATAGTTTTGGCAACTAAAATACTTTCGTCGCTGGAAGAAAAATAAAAAATTATTTTTTATCTTTCGCGACCAAAAGTTTGGTCGGCAAAACTTTAATTTCAGCAACTAAAAATTATTTTGGTCGCGGTATATATAGTTTTGGCAACTAAAATATTTTAGTCGCTGAAAGAAAAATAAAAATTTATTTGTTATCCTTCGCGACTAAAAGTTTGGTCGGCAAAAACTTAATTTCAGCGACTAAAAATTATTTTGGTCGCGGTATATATAGTTTTGGCAACTAAAATATTTTAGTCGCTAAAAGAAAAATAAAAAATTATTTTTTATCTTTCGCGACTAAAAGTTTGGTCGGCAAAACTTTAATTTCAGCGACTAAAAATTATTTTGGTCGCAGTATATATAGTTTTGGCAACTAAAATATTTTAGTCGCTGAAAGAAAAATAAAAAATTATTTTTTATCTTTCGCGACCAAAAGTTTGGTCGGCAAAACTTTAATTTCAGCGACTAAAAATTATTTTGGTCGCGGTATATATAATTTCAGCGACTAAATATTTTCGTCGCTGAAAGAAAAATAAAAAATTATTTTTTATCTTTCGCGACCAAAAGTTTGGTCGGCAAAACCTTAATTTCAGCGACTACAAATTATTTTGGTCGCGGTATATATAGTTTTGGCAACTAAAATATTTTAGTCGCTGAAAGAAAAATAAAAAATTATTTTTTATCTTTCGCGACCAAAAGTTTGGTCGGCAAAAACCTTAATTTCAGCGACTAAAAATTATTTTGGTCGCGGTATATATAATTTCAGCTACTAAATATTTTCATCGCTGAAAGAAAAATAAAAATTTACTTTCACTCATCACTCTTTCTCTCTCTTTCTATCTATCTGTCTCTCTTTTTCTCTCTGACTCTCTTCTCTTTCTCTCTCTCTCACTCATCCCTCTTCTTTGTCTGTCTGTCTCTCTCTGTGTCTCTATTTTTGTCTCTATCTCTCTTCTCTTTCTCTCTCTCACTCATCACTCTTCTCTGTCTCTTTCTCTATGTCTCTCGCTCATCTCTCTTTTCTTTATCTCTCTCATCTCGTCTCTCTCTGTCTCTTTATCTCTCTCGCTCATCTCTCCCTGTATCTCTCTCGTTTATCTTTTTCGCTCTTTTCTCTCTCTCTCTCTCTATTTGTCTGTCTTTTTTCACCTATTTTTTCATCTTCCTCTCTCTATTCTCTTTCTCTCTCTTATTCATCACTCTTCTCTCTTTGTCTGTTTGTCTATCTGTTCTGTCCCTCTCTCTCTCTGTCTCTCACTCATTTATCTCTTCTCTCCTTTCTATATCTCTCTCTTCTCTTTCGTTCATCTCTCTTATCTTTATCTCTCTTGCTCATCTCTTTTCTCTCGCTCTCTCTCATCTCTCTTTTCTATCTGTCTCTATTGCTCATCTCTCTCTTATTTCTATCTCTCTCTCTGTCTCTCTCGTTCATCTCTCTATGTCTCTCTCGCTCATCTCTCTTATCTCTATCTCTCTCTCTATCTATCTCGTTCATCTCTCCTCTCTCTCTGTCTCTTTTTCTGACTCTCACTCTCTATCTCTTTCTTTCTCTTCTTTTTCTCTCTCTCACTCATCACTCTTCTCTATCTGTCTGTCTTTGTCTCTGTCTTTGTCTCTTTTTCTCTTTGTCTCTCGCTCATCTCTCTTCTCTCTATTTCTCTCATCTGTTTTTTTTCTTTCTCTATCTCTCTCATTCATCTATCTCCTCTCTATCTCTCTCTCTATCTTTTTCTACTCATCTTACTCATCACTCTTCTCTGTCTATCTCTCTCTCTCTCTCCCTGTGTCTTTCACTTATCTATGTCTTTTCTCATCTATTTTCTCTCTCTGTCTCTTTCGTTCATCTCTCTTCTCTCTATCTCTCTCATCTCGCTCTCTCTCATCTATCTATCTCTCTTGCTCATCTCTCTCCTCTCGCTCTCTCTCATCTCTCTTCTCTCTCTGTCTTTCTCTTTCTGCTCATCTCACTTCTCTCTATCTCTCTCTATCTCTTCTCTTTCTCTCTTTCTCACTCATCACTCTTCTCTATCTATCTGTCTCTCTCTCTCTCTCTCTGTCTCTAGCTCATCTCTTTTCTCTCTTCTCTCTATCTCTCTCTATCTCTCTTCTCTTTATCTCTCCCGCTCATCTCTCCCTGCCTCTCTCTCGTTTATCTGTTTTTGCTCCTTTTTTTTTCTCTCTCTCTCTCTCTTTGTCTGTCTCCGTTCACTCATTTTTTCATCTTCCTCTCTCTTCTCTTTTTCTCTCTTACTCATCACTCTTCTCTGTCTGTCTGTCTGTATGTCTCTCTCTCTATGTCTCTCACTCATCTATCTCTTCTCTCATCTCTTTTCTCTCTCTGTCTCTTTCGTTCATCTATCTTCTCTCCATCTCTCTTGCTCATCTCTCTACTCTCGCTCTCTCTCATCTCTCTTCTTTTCTCTGTCTCTCTCGCTTATCTCTCTTCTCTCTATCTCTCTCGTTCATCTCTCTTCTATCTATGTCTCTCTCGTTCATCTCTCTTCTCTATATCTCTCTCTTTGTCTCTCTCGTTCATCTCTCCTATTTCTTTGTCTCTTTTTCTGTCTCTGTCTCTCACTCTCTATCTCTTTCTCTCTTTCTCTCCTCTTTGTCTATCTCTTACTCATTTCTTCTAGAAGGAGAATTGATTCATCACAATTGATATATTATTATAAATAAATACAATTAAAAAAATAAAATAAAAAGAAATTGAAATTAAAATTGAAATTGAAATTGAAATTGAAATTAAAAATATATTGCGTGTAATTGGAGATTAAATTAATGAATTTTATAGTTCATATTTTTTATTGCCCCCGCCAAATTTTTTATTGTATGTATTGGAGATTAAATTAATAAATTTTATAATCCACAAATTAAATGAATTTGAATAATTAATTTTTATTTTTAAATATATTGAATTTAACATTTGCCGACCAACAGATAATAACCACAGATAATAACATTTGCCGACCAAAATTTAATTTTGTCGCCAAAAGCGTGAAAATTTTAGAGGGAAACCATTTAATTGCCCCCCGCCTGTTCTTTGTTTAAACCGATCAGATTGTTCTCTCTCATACGGATTCTCCTTCACCACCAAACCTCACCCCATCTTACCTCACTCTGTGACTTAGGGCTTAAAAACATGTTCGTCTCTCTTTCACTCTGTGACTCTCTCAGTCTGCGACTCTCTCTGTCTCTCGCATCTGCCCTCCTCCGATTCTCTCTCTCGGGGCATTTGCCCAGCTCTCTCTCTCTCTCGCTTTTGTCTCCATCACCGTTGGTACAGGAGCACCATCGGCGTCGATGCCCGTCGCACATGAAGACCATCGCAAACCAACAGCCTATATCATCTTATCTCGTAGTCACGATCCATCATTGGGGCACTAGCCAAGGTATGTCCTCTCGGTTTCTCTCTCTCTCTCTATATATATATATGTATCTCTATATCTCTGTCTTTGTCCCCCTAATTTCAGCCTCTAGGTTTTTTTCTTCTTTCATCCGCATGCCTCCTTCACGCAAACCTACCCCTAAATCAACCCAGCCACCTCCATATCTGCGAAATTCATTCTTGAAACCCCTCATCAAACAACTCTTTCTCTCAAATTCGCCTCTCTCTCTCTCTCAAATTCTCTAAAACTGTTTGTGTGTGGGTGTAGGTGATTTGAGGAGGGTGATTTGGTTGGTTGGAAGAAAATGGAAGCAGAGATGGGATTGATGAGAAATTGGGTTTCTTTACTGGTTGGATTGGAAATTGGGTTTCTTTACTGAATTTTATTGGTTGGATTGGAAATTGGGTTTCTTTACCTACTCCTCGAAATTCATCAGCAGATTAGGTCGTTTGGGTACACTTTTGTTGCAGTTATGATAAGAGTGGTGTGCTTAGTAAAAATATGTGTGGCAACTCATGTGTTAGTATTACCTGCATCACTGTGCCTTGAGGTATTTCAAAAAAAATTACCACAATTAATTTTCTCAATTAGCACATAGTTGCATGTAACTTCTTTGAACATGTAGACTTGAGGGAGCAGCTATTAGAAAAGCGAAACAGATGTAAATGAAATGAGGTGTAATGTGATGAAGCCAATGTGTTCTTAGTGATGGTAACTACCATAGTACCATGCCATTCTGACAATGTTATTATAGAGCCAATGTGTTCTTTTGCCATGACGATATCTGTTGAAATACGGTGTCAGTGCACTATGCACCTTGTGATGGGAAGAGCTCATCTTCTACGTGTCGCTGCGTTATTTTGATTAATCACTTTGGAAATGTAGATGATGATGAGCTTGGCATTTATGTAAATCCCAAATCTGTATTGATACTTTTTTATAGTAATTAATGCTGTTATGTTGCTTGAGGTAAAGAAGTGTTAACAGTCTTTATAAAGATGTGTCTTCCAAAATGTGTCATCTCTAAATGAGGTAATAATACTTGTTTTTGGTCAGTGAAGGGGATGCATTTGGTGAGGGAATTGGAGAAAGACTTGAAGGTGGCTAATGTCATTTGCATGGTAAGCAGGTGATGGTATTGCAGATAAATATCTAAACCAGCTTAGCTCAAATTTACTTAAAACATGGTGAAGTCATTCAGTCAGAACCCAGTTGAGAAAAAAGTAATTATTTCTTAATCACCATTTGTTCTTTCATTCAGATCCTTACTTGAACACTGATGCGGGAACGATGTCTCCTTTTGAGCACGGGGAAGTGTTTGTCCTTGATGATGGCGGAGAGGTATAAGAAGCTCCCTTTATTTTACTCAAATTTGATGGAGATTCCACTTCATCATCATGTATAATTCTCAATTTTTATAGCTTATTGCTACTCATGTTCCTTGTTTTGCATCTGAAAACAAACTCTTGTTTTTGCCTGAAATGGATTTGGAGAACTGCAAATTTTCATGTAATACCAACAGAAGTACTAAACCATTTTGTTTGAAGGTGGACCTGGACCTTGGAAACTATGAGTGCTTCCTAGACATCAAGCTGACACGTGACAATAATATCACGACTAGAAAAATTTATCAGGCAAGTGGTATAAATTGGGCATGATCTTATGTATTTTATTACACACAACTCAATTTGGTGTGAACCTTTGTGACACAATTTTTTTTCCCAAAAACCACAACACCACTATATTTTTTTTTCAAATATTTACTTTTGTCTATCAGTTATTGCAAGGCCGACCAAAGTAAAATCAACTGTTTGCCTCTACACAAACACTCTCTCTCTCTCTCTCACCCATCCATGATCTTATTGACAGTTTCAATTGCACACGTAGTGTGCTCAGTCTTCTAGTGTATCACATGGTTGCTGCTGGAGATTCTTAAGATCCTGGATTATTGAATCATTTACCTTTTGTTGTTGTGTGATAGTCCGTAATTGACAAGGAGCGAAGGGGAGACTATCTAGGGAAAACTGTTCAGGTCTTTCTCTACTGCTGAATTCAAATGTTAAAAGTGTACATTGTACTCTCTTAAAAGTTACCTCCCATGCATATTCCCTGTATTCAAATTTTGTTTCCTTTGGACAGGTTGTCCCACACATCACCGATGCCATTCAAGAATGGATTGAACGTGTAGCAATGATTCCAGTGGATGGAAAGGAAGGTTTAGCTGATGTTTGTGTCATTGAATTGGGTGGTATTATAGGTATATTAACAGCAAAGTCTTGATGTGTGGCAACATGAGTTGATTTACTATTTTTGTTAGCTAAAAAGTTTCTATTTTTTTATGTAGGGGACATTGAGTCAATGCCATTAATTGAGGCTCTAGGACAGTTCTCCTGCCGTGTGGGTAAGCATATATGAATTCATTTTATAGTACAAATGTAATCAACTACTTTCTTTTCAAAGAGCTAGAAGTGGTCAGATCAACTTACCTATTAGATCTTTAATCTGTTTGATTTCTTTTGGTAAATGCTCCCTTTTTCAGGTGATGGCAACTTTTGCTTGATACATGTCAGCCTGGTGCCTGTTTTGAATGTCGTTGGTGGGCAGGTAAAGTTCTAAGATGCATAATTCACACACTCTGCCTCTTATACTGTTGAAGCAGCGGCGTTTTTTTATGTTTAACTATTACAGAAATTGCATTGTCAGTATAATGACTAGTAATTTTATTTACCATGTTTTAGAAAACAAAACCAACTCAGCATAGTGTTAGGGGACTAAGAAGTCTGGGGTTGACGCCAAATATATTAGCTTGCCGCAGCACAACGGTCTCTCTCTCTCTCTCTCTCTCTCTCTCTCTCTATGTATCTATCTATCTTCTTCTTTCTTGTTTAGGCGTAAAAAGGAATAACTAATTGGATGATGGGTTCTATTGTTGTTTGTTTTGGTTGTTTATCATTTATAATGGTAATAAGCTGTCTTAATACTGGAAAGTAACATCAATTAATGCTGCTCCTCAACCTTTGTTCTATTGTTTGCAGTGCTGGACAAATGAGAAAGTAGAGTATGAGATGGATATGGTTGAGTCAGCCGTGAAATCACTCAGGTCACTCAGGGCGTTGATGCCTGCAAAAGAAAGGCATGAAAGGTAAATGTTTAAATGATATGGTTTTTTGTTTTTCATTTTATTGTAATAGAATTTTTATTTTTGGGTTATTTAAGGAATTTTTTTTCACTCGTGAAAAGCATCTAAGCTTTAGTTGTTTATTCTTTTTTTATTCCTCATATTTTAGGCCAGGGAAATATTCTAATGTTTATTTTATGAAATACCTATTTGCTATGTATATAGTTCCATTTCTGACTATACTACTTCTGTGTAAGCCAAAATTCCTTTCCTTGGATTGTAATGACAATGTTTAAATAGTGAATAAGAAAATAAATCGTTACGTAGGAGTGAGATTTTTTGAATGGTTACCAACAAATACTTTGGAAATAATATGTAGTTGCCTTTTCATAAAGAAAATTCTATGAGGAAACATGAAGACTGGTTAATACTTGGTAATGGGACATGTCCTATATAGAAAATTCTATGAGGAAAATTCTATGTTGTTGTTTATGATATGAGTCCGATTCTTTGGAGATTAAGGAGCAGTGTATTTGGGGCTCTGGCTAGCATTTTATGTTTCTAGCATTGGAGCTCTGATTCATTCGTTGTTTTTTAAATATGTCTTATTGGTTGACAATTTGTGTCTGGGTTTGAGGGTTCTGCAATGCCTCACAGAATTGAAGGGCTTTTTGCATTATATAAGGCTGATTTGAACTCATGATGCCCAAGTCACTAGAGAGCAACCATATCGCTACTCCATGAATAAGCAACTTGTACTATAACAAGGTTCTTGGTAGATCATACTAAAGGAATGGGTTACCAAAGACCAAATCTCATACTAAAATGCAAAAATTCCAACATGAATGTCTCTACTCAATGAACTTGACAGTTGTCCACTACAGGTTGCTAACATAAATGACTAAACTGACAAGCATTGTTTATCCAATTTATTTGTCTTATTCCCAGACTTACACCAGCTTTAGTGCATCAATGAACCAGGTCCAGGTATATTAATGGACAATGGTAATGAGAACTGCAATGAGGAAGTAGGTACTAAATTCAATAATGACAATTGCTAAAATTAAGCAGGTAGATCATCTATATAGCAATTAGCAATTAGTCTATATAGCAATTGGTGATAAGCAAGCATATGCCTCAGGAAGGGTAGCCAGGGTAATAAGGCTCCCATAGCTCTGTTCACCCTGCTCTGTTCACCCTGATAATTTCATTTTGTGGTTATTATTGTCTGCTTTAGCATATTACATTAGTTGGAAAGGGACTCTTTAGCATTCAAAATCATTTTATTTGTCATGACGTAAAGGGACTCTTTGGCATCCAAAATCATTTTATTTGTCATGACGTACTGTAAATATTCATTCACTTCACTGTAAATATTATGTATATAGACACAAGTGGTCAGTGATATGTAGATTGTAAATGACCAAGTTTGACAAAATATCCAATTAATTTTGCAATTTTCTTGTTTACTGGTTGCCCTTGTGGTCGTTGCTTGAATTGTTATATGCTTAAGATGATGAGTGTGACTAAAGCCAAATAGGTAATAATTACTACACTTTTTTTTTTGGTTTTTGATATATGAAATTACAGATTGTGAGAATAGAGTATGTGCATTCTAAAGGATTTTTGCATCGAGACATCAAACCGGATAACTTCCTCATGGGTCTTGGCAGAAAAGCAAATCAGTTAATGGCCATTGCTGTATACTCTTCGTTGACATCTAGCATGCATGGATTGTCATAATATCTGTTTTCGTTGTGATTCCTTCATTTTAGATATATTATCGTCATAATCTCAATCTTGTCATGTTGATTAGGTATATATTATTGATTTTGGATTGGCAAAAAGATATCGTGACCCTACCACAAGCCGCCATATTCCTTACAGGTATACTTCTGATAACCAAGTTCATGCTTAAATATCATGGTTCTTTGGTGTTCTATCCTTTTTGTTTTGGACATTGTATGTTGTTTATTTGTTTAGTTGTCTATGTTCCATGCAATCTATTTTTGTTTAAATACTTGGGTCAGAGGTTCCATAAATTGTTTGTTCTTAATTTTTATATTGGCTCACTTATTCAAAGACGTCCTTGTACCTGCTGCTTATGCATTAGGGACTGGTAACTCTTGCTTCGTTTGGGATAAATCTGCCTCCTTCCCCTGTTTTCTTTTATAAATAATGGATGTTTTAAGAGTGAACATCTTTCTTAGTAGAGCAATCTGGAAAAAGAAAAAGTATGGTGATTTCTCCACATGTTTGACTAGGAATAGTGACCATCACAAGAATCTATATATACATATATATACCCACCACAAACAGACGGATATTTTGTTGTGCCAATATATCTGAAACGACAGATAGCTGACACAAGAGCACTGTTTAACTCTCTATCTCTTTGTTCTTTCCTCCCATTATATGTGTAAGAGTTCCTGATGCATCTTTCCTCCCATTATATGTGTAAGAGTTCCTAATGCATGCTTGGCTTATGTTCACAACTGAAAATATGGGCCCACTGTTCATTGCCTTTTGCATTAAACCTGAATTTGTTGCTTGCTTTTGAGAATCCTTGTCCACGTTGCTGTAGGATAATAATTTTAAGTTCTAAAATTAAGAAAAATGACAAATTGCCTATTCAGGCTTTTATGTTGGTGACATTGACAATATGAATTGAACAACTGCTTTTGTCTAGTTACTCGAGGTAAATATGAACCAAATTGTGTGCTCTACGTCCTTGATACTTAAGTTGTGATTGCTTCCATTGAAAGTGCGTACCTGTTTTTAGGTCAGCAACTCAGTTTTTCAAAGAATCCTGCTATAGTGTCAAAATTGTGAACAATTGTAATAATCAGTCAATGAAATGACTAAGCCTTTAATATTCACAGCCTGACCAACACTATATTTTGTCTAGTTAGTCTTAATGTTTTGAGCCTTCGTAAAAACTTGCCAAATTATTGTATCTGGAGGAGGTTGCTCTGTTGGCTCAGCGACTCTCCACCTGGGTATGACATGAACACTCTGGCTTGGCATGTTTTCCTTACTAAAATCCCCCTTATGCTTCTTGGACATCAACTTACTTTTATTTTAACTCATGGTACAAAAATAAGTAACATGGTAAGTTGGCTGGCTTCAGTGGAGAAGTGTTGACTGGGCATAAATTAGTGTGAATGTGTCTTTGCTGTATGATTCACTCGTTCTACCTTGTCTGGCAGGCTTTGACTTTGATTATGTATTTGACTGGACCATTCTAAAGTACCAGAATACACAGAGAAGTTGGGAAAAGTGGATCAAAAGTTCACGAACCAGACGAGCACCCTCCCCAACATCTTTCTTAACAAGTTCACGAAGCTAAATTGTACAAGACTACTTAGCAGTATAAGCATTTTTTGGAGGATTAAATATTTTTGGATGGATGTGTATGGATAACAGATATTAGTAGTTTTTTTTGTTGATAGCTGCGCATGGATAACAAATAGTTATGTTTCAAATTGTTATGCTAGATGGATATGACTTGTGAATGAAAACTTAGAATAGTTGTATTGTGTCGAATGTTAATGAATTGTGTATTGTGTCGAATGTTAATGATTCAGTTAAATTGAATGATGCTTTAAAATTATAGGTTTATTATGGATTGAATGAATTATTAGGAATTACAGGTGTATTATTTTCCTACTTTGGCGACCAATTTATTAGTCGCGACAAATAAATAATTTTTTTTCGCAAAAAATGACAATTGCCGACCAAGAGTTTTGGTCGCAAAAAATACATTTATTGTCGACCAAAACAATTCTTGGTCGTGGAAACTCACTTTTGCCGATCAAAAGTTTTGGTCGCGAAAAGTAACAAATGGCGACCAAAACTTTTTTTGGTCGCGAAATGTCACAATTGGCGACCAAACTAATTTTGGTCGCAGAATGTCACAATTGGCGACCAAAATTTTTGGTCGCGAAATGTCACAATTGGCGACAAAACTAATGTTGGTTGCAGAATGTCACAATTGGCGACCAATATTTTTGGTCGCGATATGTCACAATTGGCGACCAAATTAATTTTGGTCGCAGAATGTCACAATTGGCGACCAAAATTTTTGGTCGCGAAATGTCACAATTGACCAAATTAATTTTGGTCGCAGAATGTCACAATTGCCGACTAAAATTTTTGGTCGCGAAATGTCACAATTGGCGACCAAACTAATTTTGGTTGTGGAATGTGACAATTGGCGACTAAGAAATTAGGTCGGCAAAGGGCGACTTTTTGCGACCAAAGTGTTTCAGCGACAAAATGGATTAGTCGCAGTAAATAAATATTTAGCGACCAAGAATTTAGTCGGCAAATGCAACTTTTCCCGACCAACGGAAATTTTGGTCGCGAATTACTTTCCGCGACCCTCAATTGGCGACCAAACTAGCGACCAAAAAAATTAGTCGCGGATAATTTTTGCCGACCAAAAATTGACTTTTAGCGACCAATTTTTTTGTTGCCAAAAGTGTTAATTCTTGTAGTGATTGGGTCAGGGATGTTTGATGTTAAAAAATGGTTTTTTGCGACCGTTAAATAATCGGTCGCAAAAAAATAGACGCAAAAAGTCCTAATTCTAGTAGTGTACTCTCTCAAGGGCTATCCATTTCAAATTTTTAATTAATGTAAACTATACAAAGCCTTCGCAAATTTTTTAAAATTACACCATCGTAAATACTATATTAATTTCCATTTTATTTAGTGTCAAATATTTTTGTAAATACTAAGTAGTGTAAATGATTTTTTTGACATATTTAAATCATTGTTTATTTATGTTCATTGATCATATTAAATCAAAACTATCTTTTGAGTAATAACAAGCTGCTAAAGAGTTTCTTACAAGAAACTTCTATAATTGAGAAGGATAATACTATATTTATCATATTTTTATATCATGTTATACTTACAATTTTACTTATCAACACAATATTAATATAATGAGTCTCATTAATAACGTATATTTTCACTGTAATGTTGACAACTATGTTACCACACATCAACCGGTAAAAAAAATGGTAGAAATGAGGATAATTATATTGACTTCTTTTAAGGTTTAAAAGAACAGTCATGCTACGTAGCTCGAAAGCTACGTAGCTCGAATCCCCCGAATAGAAAACGTTGCCATTTTTGTATTTTTTTTTTTTTTTTTCAGACGCAGAAATCAGGAGAAAGAAGGAGGGGAGAGGAAAGGAGGAGGAGGAGGAGAAGGAGGACTGGAGGGGGCCCTAATAAAAGGGGAGGAGGAGGCGGGGCCGAAGGCGGGACGGCGGCCGGAGCTGGAGCTGGAGCTGCTGCTGCGACGAGCTGGCGGCGAGGCGACGACGGCGGGCCGGAGCTGCGACGACCGCGGGACGGCGGGGAGCTGCGACACCACCAGCTGCTCATCTTTCCCTCTTTTTCTTCTCTCTCTCTCTCTCTCTCTCCCTCTCCCTCTCCCTCTTCCCCTCTTCTTCTCAGTCGGTTTCAAATCCAAAATGGAAGAAAAAAAAGAAAAAAACCTAAAGCCCAAAACGACGTCGTTTGGGCTTTAGGGGGATTCGGGGGCAGAATCCTCGAGCTACCATTCTTTATTCTTAAAAGAAATATATGTCTTATAATTTTGACATAATTATACCAATTATCTTTTAATAAAGATAAAGAGAGTATAACTATTACATATGATGTGAAAATATAAAAATAAAAATAATTTTAATGTAAAATAAATGATAACATAATTTCTTATTCATATATTTAAAAAATACTATAAAAAAATATTTTTTTCAAACTAAAAAAGTAGTATAATCTATCAGAAAAATAAATGGTTATTGTAAGATTACTATCCTTCGTTTGGAATGTTTGTTGACTTTTTAAATTTTTGACTATTTTAACCTAAGATTAAAAGTCTCATTTGGAATAGAATTTTTAATTTTTTTAACTTTTGTGAGAAAAAAATAAAATGATTATAATTTTAATGTGACATTTTATCTTATTTGACTAAAATAATCAATTTTATCATATATAACTTTTTTAGTCCAAATAAATATGCCAAACATATCCTTAATAAAAAATGGTAATCATTATAACAACACATTAGAATTGTTCTTTGAAAAGAGAGTGTGAATTTATTAAAAATTACTAAAATTCAAACTAATGGTGCACCCCACCCACCACTACTACGAATAAAAAAAATAAAAAGACAGCACAAAGACGAATGAAAAAGTGAATTTTATTGCCAATCTCAGTCATCATCAACATTCCCTCCATCATATCATTTCCACATACTATTACATCTCATCAGTTAGTGAAGTTACTAATGGTAGCTCCACCCTCACATGCCTTCGCCGCCGGCGATGGCTCCGCCGCAGGCGACGGAGGAACCGGCGCACCCAGTAACTCCACCGGCAGGTCCGGTATCCCCTTCAAGTAAAAAGTATAGAACAATTTGAAAGGGAAAATTATCTGGTGCAGCTTCACCTGACCGTACACACCCTCGAAGATGCCCGACCCACCAGTCACAGCGAGGCACGTGTCCTCGTAGGTTAGGTACGAACCCTGCACCGCTATGTGACCGTAGTCACCAAAGTAGAAGCTGTAGATAGCCTCGTACCGGTCACCTTTCTTTTCCGGTACGTTCTGTATCAAAATGCATATTCCGGCAGTGATTCCCAACCGCTTCTGCAAGTCACCGGTATAAACCTGCACATGGGTGAGGGTGTAGTCAAGTTAGACTCTGTTTGTTTCCCGGGAATAATTTCGCCCGGGAGAAAAAAGGTCAATTAAAGTCTTCCACTGATGAAAGTTGCCAGCCATTGTTCGGCTATAAAATCTTGGGACTTGATTGTAATTTACGTATTTTCGAAGGAAAGATTAAAAGGCTTTTGCAACATACATTTATACACATGCATATATTTTGGCAAGTGACATTTGGAATTTTAGTATAGACAATATGTATCTATGTATGTAAATTTTTATAGATCTTGCCATGTTGAACTCATTTTCTGGAGAAAAAATTTGAATTTCCAAGAAAATAAAGGAACCCAGAAGAAGAAGAGAGCAAGGACTGACTTTGTTGGTGAAAGGGACGAGATCGCCAAGAGAGTTGACAGACTTCTGGCTCAATCGGAGGTAAGCGGGGCTTCCACGATCTCGCTCGTTGATCTCATACACACACAGTTGTTGTACTTTACCTAAAACCAAAATAGAGAAAGAAAGAAATTAGATGATCCTCATGACAAATTATTGATGAATGTGGAAGATATTGGAGGGGTTGAATTGAAAAGTGAAATAAAAATAGTTACTTACTGGGTCTTGAAGCGTCAGATGGGTTGCTCTGGCTCTTGCAAGTAAACAACCCTTTGGTGGTGGTGGTGGTGGTGGCGGCGGCGGTGGTGGTGAGTTTGAGGTTTTGAGAGAGAATGGGGTTTGAGGGCTTGATGATAGTTGTTTTTGGGTAGGTGAAGTGGTGGGTGAGAGCTTTATTAGGGAGGAAGAGATGGTGGTTCTGAGCGTAGCAGAGGAGGCAGCCATTGTTTGAAGATTTTTGAGGAGAGAGAGAGACTGAAAATATTATGGCCTGTTTTTTTTGGGTGAATATTATGGCCTGTTTGGGGAGGAATCCGGATCCTCGGTAGCCCTCTTCCCTGTAGCACCCCCTGTAGCCCCCAAAACGACGTCGTTTTGGGGGCGGTTTTCAGAAAAAAAAAAAAAAAAAAAACGCAGAAGAGAGGGAGGGGAAAGGAAGGAGAAGGAGAGGGAGAGGGGAGGGAAGGAGGGAGGAGGGCGAGCTCGCCGTCGTCGTCCTCGCCGTCGTCGCCGCGTCGTCGTCCCTCGCCCGTCGTCGCCGCCATCGCTGCCGCCGTCGCAGCCGCCGTCGCAGCCATGGCTGCTCCACCTCTCCGCCTCCTCCTCTCCTCCTCCTCCTCCTCCCCCAATATTTATGGCCCCCTCCAGTTCAGTCCGGCCCCTCCTCCTCCCTCCCTCCTCCCTCCTTCCCTCCCCTCTCCCTCTCCCTCTCCCTCTCCCTCTCCCTCTCCTTCTTCCCCCCTCCCTCTTCTGCGTTTTTTTTTTTTTTTTCTGAAATCCGCCCCCAAAACGACGTCGTTTTGGGGGCTACAGGAGGCGCTACAGGGGAAAGGGGCACAGACGACCTGGACTCGTTTGGGGAGGGCTGAGGATGTGACAACGTACATGGAGGAGCTAAAAATGTATAGAGAGGCATAAAATTAGGTGTTATGAAAATAATTATGAAAGTTTTGTGATTTTTGGATTACACTTAGAATAAAACACCACATACTAATCAAGGTAATTTAAGAATTATAAATTTTTCATAATTATTTTCATGATAAAATTTTCATGATCCCTAGCTTTTTTCGCATAAAATACATTTGGAAATTCGAAAGGAAAATGAGTTGGAGCACTAATTAGTGCTCCCACTAATTAGGTGGCAGTGGGTCCCACCAGTAATGATGTGATGTTTTGGTCTTCGAGTTGTATTTTTTTTTTTTTTACTTTTTTAATGCATTAGTGCTATTAGTGATGGTGTTTTTAGTGGGATGAATCATTGTCGAAATTGTTTGGTTTATACATGTGATTTTTTATTTTATTTTATTTATTTATTTTTTTAATGTAAAGATGGTGTTTGGGAAGTCCATTGATGAGAAGACGGTCAAACACGAGTTCAATATGTCCACACTCATAAAAGTTGGCTATTATAAAAAGAAAAAAAAATAATCACTTTACTTGTTTCTACTTTTCAAAAAGTATTTTTTAAAAAATTTTATTTTATTATTTTTCATGTTTTTTATTTTTACTGAATTTTTTTTACTTTTTAGATATATTTAATATAAATACACCTAAAAGGTAAAAAATTATTAAATTTTTTTTAAAAAAATTCACTAAAAATACCAAAAGTATAAAAAAAATATAAGAATTCAGTACATTTTTTGTATTTTTATGTATTTATTAAAATATTTTTTCACAAATTTTTTACTTGTTAGATACATCTAAGTAAGGTGTATCTAAAAAAGTAAAAAAAAATGTTTAAAATTTAAAAAATATTCACTAAAAACAAAAAAAATACGAAAATTAAAAAAGTCAATTTTCAAAAACCTTAATCCAAAAAACTCAAACCAAACCCATTGAATAATTTTATTTCTGAACTTGTGTTTGTTTTATCCATAATGTTTGAGCTCTAATGATAAATCTTATATGATGACATGATGTTTTGGTTTTTTTTTTTTTTTTTTTTTTTGACACCTCACTAGGATTCATGTTAGAGTTCTAGTATTAGAACTCTCTATCACTACCCTTATTTTATATACTTTTAAAATATAAAATTACATGTATAAGGTCATTTTCAACATTTAACCAAATCCATTACTAAATTTAAATTTGATGAAAAAATATATTTTTTTGGTCTTCAATGATTTTATCAAACCTATATCAAATAAAAAACATCTCAAATTTTTTACCAAACTGAAGACTTGAGCCAACTTTCACTAACTTACTATGCGTGAACATTGGGCGTAGGATCCGCCGGACAACCGGCCAGACATCCAGCCAATTGTCCCCCCTTTATCCACTTAACTAAACAATTTCTAGAACACAGCCCATGGAGCCCATGGATTCCAACTCAGTTAAGCCCAGGCTTGATCAAATCTAGTTGTTCAAATTTTGAACAATTTCTACAGAGCTAGAGAAGATGAAGACATAAATGAAATACAAAGTACCACTAGTGATGTTTAGCCAAGGAACTAGCTTTTCAATCCTTTTTTACTGAAACCAAGAAAATGTCCTGAATCCATCTGTTTTTCATTGACATCTTTAGCGAGCTGTATGGTAAGCTTAAGTCTTTCAAACTGCAATATGTCAAATGATAATCTTGCAAAAATTCTTGGTAGATGTTCTCTGTTGCAGGATTTAGATTTAAGTGAAAATCCGATTTCTAGTCTCCCAGAAAGCATCAAAGGTCTTATTGGGCTTCGATCAGTTAGATTATCTCGTTGCACAAGACTCAAATCACTGTCCAAACATCCAATGGGTTTAGAATTGTTGGATGTAGGTGAATGCAATTCACGGGAGATGACACAAATCTTCCTAACTGGACTACATATTTAGCTTTGAAGATGGTTGTGAAAAACTAGTTGAGGTTCAAGGGATTTTCGAGTTAATGCCCATTGGTAATGTTGATGCAAAAATAGTTAACAGCTTGGGCTTAACTGAGTTGGAATCCATGGCAAGCCTGGAGAAGGAATGAGAAGAAAATGATGAAAATGAAGTGAACAAATAAGAAATGGCAAAGGAATTGAGGAAACAGAAATGGAGGTCAAAAAAAAAATTCATTTTGCTTTCGCCGGTGCCGGTCGTCTCCCGGACATCCTATAGTTCACTTAGATTATCTCGTTGATCTCATACACACACAGTTGTTGTACTTTACCTAAAACCAAAATAGAGAGAGAAAGAAAGAAATTAGATGATCCTCATGACGAATTATTAATGAATATGGAAGATATTGGAGGGGTTGAATTGAAAAGTGAAATAAAAATAGTTACTTACTGGGTCTTGAAGCATCAGATGGGTTGCTCTGGCTCTTACAAGTAAACAACCCTTTGGTGGTGGTGAGTTTGAGGTTTTAAGAGAAAATGGGGTTTGAGGGCTTTTTTTTGGGGGGGGGGGGGGGGGGGGGGGGGGGGTTGGGGAGAGCTTTATTAGGAAGGAAAAGATGGTGGTTTTGAGTGTAGCAAAGGAGGCAGCCATTGTTTGAAGATTTTTGAGGAGAGAGAAACTGACAATGTTTATGGCCTGTTTGGGAGAGGGCTAAGGATGTAATAACGTACATGGAGGAGCTAGGAATATATATATATATATGAAGGCATATAATACATGTGGAAATTGGAAATTGGTTGGCTTATACATGTGATTTTTTATTTTATTTTATTTTATAGAAATTTTTATTGATAAATCCTATTTAAGAGTGTTCTAGTTTAAGAAGTTTATGAAGGAAATTTATAATCTACTTAATTCCATGTATTTATATCTTTATTTCATAAGGCCTTTTTTTTTTTTTATCTACATTATTTTCTTAAACTCTTATACCCTTATATTTAATGTTTATATACATTATACATAAAAAATTAAACATGATTCTTTATTGATTGTCATTATATTTTGATAGTTCCCACATGTATCCAAATGTTGACTATATATGATGACGTGAATGTGAATTTGAATATTCATATCAGATGATGATGTGAATATTCACACTAAAACATATGAATGTGAATACAAATGTTAATGTTCATAATGTTAATATCTATATTCCAGAATTCATGTGAATATTTACATTCATATTCATATGTTTTAGTGTGAACATTTACGTCATGTTTATATTCAAATGAAAGTTGAGGCTTGTGGTTGTATAATTTGATACAATGTTGATGTGAACCTTAACATCACCTTTATTACATCTGATGTGAACATTCACATTCACGTCATCTAATGTAAACATTCACGTCATCGCATACAGTCAACATTTGGATGTATGAGAATTACCAAAATATAATGACAATCAATAAAAAATCATGTTTAATTTTTTTTGTGTAATATATATCAAGATTAAATAATGGTATGTAGTTAATGTATTTTTTTAGAGTGAAAATATGATGGCAATTGACATTAAATATCAACATTAATGGAGGCAAGAGAGATTTAGGGTATTTTGGTCTTCTTATCTCAAATATGACCTAATGAAATAGTCAAAAAGAATATGAGTTGGATGGAATAAAACTCTTAAAAAAGAAATTTATCAAAAAAACTCTCTTTTTTTAATGTAAAGACGGTGTTTGGGAAGTTCATTGATGAGAAGAGGATCAAACGCGAGTTCAATATGTCCACACTCATAAAAGTTGACTATTATGAAAAGAAGAAAAAAACTCATTTTATTTATGTTTTATATACTTTTAAAATATAAAATTACATGTATAAAATCATTTTCAACGTTTAACTATCTATCACTGAATTTAAATTTGATGAAAAAGTACACTTTTTTGGTCTTCAATGGTTTTATCAAGCTTGTATCAAATTAAAAACATTCCAAATCTTTCATCAAACTAAGGATTTGGGCCAGCTTTCACCAATTTATTGTGCGTGAACGTTGGGAGTAGAACTTACCGAACGACTGGCCAGACGTATGGCCCATTGTCTCCCTAATTATCCGGTTAACTGAACAATTCCCAGAACACAACCCATGGATTCCAACTCAGTTAAGCCCAAGCTTGATCAAATCTGGTTGTTCAAATCTTTAACAATGTTGATCAATTTCCTACAAAGCTAGAGAAGGTGGAGACATAAATAAAATACAAAGTACCACTAGTGATGTTAAACCATGGAGCTGGCTTTTCAATCCTTTCTTACTAAAACCAAGAAAATATTTTGAATCCATCTGTTTTTCATTGACATCTTCAGCAAGCTGTATCGTAAGCTTAAGTCTTTCAAACTGCACCATGTCAAATGATGATCTTGCAAAAATTCTTGATAGGTGTTCTCTGTTGCAAGATTTGGATTTAAGTGAAAATCTGATTTATAGTCTTCGAGAAAGCATCAAAGGTCTTATTGGGCCTCGATCATTTAGGTTATCTCATTGCGCAATACTCCAATCACTGCCGGAACTTCCAATGGGTTTAGAATTGTTGGATGTAGGTGAATGCAGTTCATTAGAGATGATAATAAATCTTCCTAACTGGATTACATATTTGGCTTTGAAGATAGCTGGTTGTGAAAAACTAGTTGAGGTTCAAGGGATTTTCAAGTTAAAGCTCATTGGCAATGTTGATGCAAAAATAGTAAATAGCTTGGGCTTAACTGAGTTGGAATCCATGGGAAGCCTGGAGAAAGAAGGAGAAGAAGATAATGAAAATGAAGTGAACAAATAAGAAATGGCAAAGGAATTGAGGAAACAGAAATGGAGGCAAAAAAAAAAAAAAATCATTTTGCTCTTGCAGGTCAATTGGCCGGTCATCTCCTCGGACATCCTGTGTTTTCATGAAAACTATAGTAGTTCACCATTGTAGTGGCTGATATCAGATAAAGGAATTGGTGATATTTTTACTCAGATTTGATGAAATTTTTGATGAATCGTTGGAGATGCCTAAGGATTTTTAAATAGTCATTGATAGTGAAACTAATATTAAAATTTGTAATTAATTTTTCACTAAATAAATTATTTTTTGAATTACCAAGTCCTAATCATATCAGTATTTTGTATTGAAAATAAATTAATCATACCTCATTAATTTTCCTGTACAGTTTGAGTGTCTAAAATTTTTACCCCCTAACTGTAAGCCTCATTTGCTAATGTTTTCATTTTTTTATTTTTATTTTTTGCTTTTGGTTTCATTTTATTTTTTTATTTTTTATTTTTTACGGTAAATAAAAGCTTGTGTGGTGATTTTTCTTTGGGAAGAAATGAAATTGATTTTAAAATGTCTAGAACTTAAAAAATAAAATATTTTTATTATTTTTATTATTTTTTTAAAAATAATTTTTCGTTATCTATTTGGTTTCCAATTATTCTTTGCAAATGACATCCTTCACGATTCACCTCTAATGACTCTCCTATCAAACTCTGCTCACTCCCTAGCAACTAGGGTTGCAAGCGAGTCAAGCCAAGCCAAGCTTTAGTATGTTTGGGCTTGTTTATTAAGATTTTAGCGAACTCGAGCTCAATAAAAATTTAACGAACCGAGCTCGAGCCGAGTTGGCTTAGGCTCGACTCAAGCTCGAGCCTGTTCACGAGCCTTAACGAGCCAAAAAAAATTATAAATTCATACTTGCATGTGAGACTAAAGTTATAATTAAAACTTTTATTATACAATTATATATACAATATATATAAATATACTAAAAAAAAGTCTATATTTTACTAAAATAATAATATCTACTACCAGTATTATATAAATATACTATCTATAGTTAACTATTATTTACATTTATATTTTTTAAATATATAAATAGTATATGTCTCTTATTTTTTTATACATATTTTTATATTATTTAATATATAAATAATAAATATTAAACGAGCCAGCTAACAAGCCGAGCTTTAGAATATTTGGCTTGTTTATTAAAAATTTAACGAGCTCGAGTTCGAACGCAAAAAAAAATTAACGAACCGAGTTTGAATGAGCTCTTACCAAGTCGAGCTCGAGCCTGTTCACGAACGGCTCTGTTCATTTGCAGCCCTACTAACAACTCATCCACCATGGGTTTTGCTTACTGCCAATGCCCACCAACACAACCACCTTCCACCATTGACTACGACCTAAGATACCTCACGAATCAAGTTTTGTTTTTATTTCATATGTTTCAACATATTTGTATGTAACAAACTAATTTTTGTAACCGAAAAAAAAAACAAAAAAACAAAAAAACAAAACAAAACAACATGTTTCTTGTTTGTTTTGTGCTGTTGTCCACTTTGGGCCTAGTGAGGGCCATACGGAGTTGTAGAGAGGCCCCTGTGCTTATGGGGTCGTCTAGTAGAAATGCCCATCACCATGCGGGAGGCATTGGGTCATGTTACCTTTATAGAAAACTATCTTCACATGACCTCAACCCAAGTTGGGAACCATAGTTAGGCTTCAGTTTTTTACTTGAATCTCTAGTTAGAGAAGATTTGGGTTTAAGTCTTTTGGATTTGTATTCTCTCTCTCATTTGTATTCTTTCTTCTTTTTATTTGTAGAGGACGTTTGCATTTTCACATGTAAGACGGGGATGTACACGAGAGAATAACTTAAAATATATTGTTAAATTTTATTTCTTTAAAAATTTAAACTTTTGGAATAATTAGTAAGTTAATTGGAATCAGAGTTGTTCATTACTTTAAATTGAATCTCTACTAGACAAGTCTTTCTAGACTTAGGGCTGGTTTTGGGGTGTACTAAAAAAGTGCACTTTTTGTCTTTTTGGACTAAAAAAGTTGAGAAAAAATATGGAGGTTTGGGTTAACTTTTTGGATTTTTTTGGAAAAATGTGTATTAAAAAATTGTATAAAAAGAGTGTGTAAGAGGTAAATAGTGACAGGTGGGCCCCAGCTGTACCATTCGGCAGTGTGAGAGAAGTTGGAAATTATTGGCTATTTTTTTTACAAAGCACTGCACGGTTTTGTTTTGGTCCGTGGAGGTCATCACGGGTCCCATTTTAATAATCTGAACCGTTCAATGTGTATAACTCATCGAACACTATGTACCTATAAAAAATCACGTTAATCGGATATCGATAGCTATCTGATCAGATATATTTATTTTTCAATCATTAATTATAACACCATCCATTTGTCGTACATAACTGATCTGATCATATAGTTATCGATATCCGATCAATGTGATTTTTTGCAAACATATAGTACTCGACGAGTTCTACACATTTAACGGTTCAGATTATCAAAACGGGACCCGTGATAGGCCCACAAGCCAAACAACAGTGTGTGCCAAGCACACCCAATCATTCCCATTCATTTCCTACGCTTGCACTGCCGCTGACAGCAGCCGGCTGTTGGTCAAATCTGTATGTACTTTGGGTAATACAAAATTATTATTATTTTTTTTTTTTGGGTGAATAGTGATATCTTTTTGGATTTTGGAGTAACTTTTTGACTTTTTGACTGAATTAGATCACCCCAAACCAGGCCTTAATCAATATGATAAATAAGAAGATGGTTTGAGACTATGAATCTACCTACACTTGATAATGTGATATAACATCTTATCACAACACAATGTTCTACCGTTAAATTCTCCTATCCAATATGAGATAGATAGGTATCAGGAATAAATAATTTAATCTCCTCTTTTATCTAGCAACCAAACATACCCTACAAGGTCGACTATGCAACCCAACTTACACCGTGAATGACTTGGCTTTGAATAGACTCATCTTTTGTTTTTTGGGTCATAAAAGATATTGCGAAGAAGTAAGGAGTGTAACTAGCCATGGTCCAGGGTTGGGCCCAGATGGAGGGACGAGGCCCTTTTGGGGACACAGTGTTGGGGTAAGGGACCCAGCCTGAGTTTCAGTATCCAACGTTGGGCATATGGGCCTGACTACCCAATAAATTAAACAAGTTTCAGAGTTTTAAGATAATTATATTAATTTTTTTAATAAGATTAAAGGGACTAATACTAAAATAATGGGTATGAAGACACAAAGATATACATGTAAATATTATACATTTCAATATAGGAAAAATGACAATATCATTTTTTTCATACAACTAACGAATTTCTAATGAAAATGAAACCAAGTATTATATGAATTAAAATTTTAAGACTGTATTTGGTTGGAGGATTTGACGAGAGAAATGAAACAAAAAAAAAGAAATGCAATCCTACTTTTTGTTTGGTTATAATAGAAAACAAGAGAGAAAAAGAGAGAGGGAAATGCAATTTAGCTTTTTGTATTTTGGGTTCACTTATTATGCTATTTTATTTCTCCATTTCCTACTCAACCAAACATAACTTTGAATTCGAATCCCATCAATTTAATCTCATTTTCTTTCTACTTCCCTTTCTTTTTCCATTTTCCTCATCAAATCCTCCAACCAAATATAGCCTAAGGGAGTTCAATGTTTCTATGCCAAACTTGTGGGGGTTTACTATATTTTTTCTAAACTATAGGGGAGATCAGTGTAATTTACCCCAAGTTAAATTAAGGGACTATAACAAGTGGATCATGTGGATGAGACTTATTTATCAAAAAGTCTTATTCTAACTTTCACGGATAAATTTATTATTGTAAAAAAAAAAAATCAAAATAGAATTCAATTATTTACACTCTCGATCAACAAAAAATATATCAACAATGATTCATCCCCCCTTTTCCCCCCACCCCCTTTGACCCCCTCTCTCTCTCATTGGTTACTTTTTCTTTTTTTTTTTCTTTTTTTTTTCCTGCTCCTCCAATCACCCCCCGCCACGTGGCAAAGGGGTGAGGGGGTGACCCCCAAAAGGGGGTCCCAAGCATTATTCAAAATATATATATATATTTACACTCCTGCATCACATTTCAATAAAAATTAATAAAAATATATCAAAACTCATTAAAAAAAAAATCAAAATATCTCAATCATTTATCACTTTGATAAATTTCTTAGTATCATTTCTAGTATTAAATGATCATTTTACAAACACAATACATGTCTAAACACTCCCAAAATTTTCTTATTATCAAAATGATGGAAAAAAAACACACACACACACACGACTTGTAGCCTTAATTCTAATAGAAAGAAAGAAAGACAAAAAAAAAAGAAAAAAACTCCCATTTATAGTCTCAAAATTAAGATCAAGACTTTTCCTCATGGAGTGTTTGATGACATAACTTAGCTTTTAAAGCTGCAAAAATTATATTATTTTCTAATTAAGTCTGTTTGATTACATATATATAGTATCACTTAATACATTAATTTTTTCACATATTAAAGAGGCTCAATAGTCTAGATTTTTAAGCTGCTTTTTTTTCACTTTTAACGTTGATCGATATATATATATATGACTTTTGAGTTTGTATCAAATGTATTTGTTAATATACATATATGTATAATACAATAATTAATTATTTTATGTTATAATAAATTGAATTGTGGAATTTGGGGGGCAATCCAATGGTGGATGATTAATACTGTGGATGATTAATACTATAAAGTAAAACCTAAACAAAGATTTGATACTGCCTCTAAGTCCCATGTAGATATCATTTAAAACAAAATTGTATGTGAAAATGAGAGCATACACTTCACAAGTAGACAGAAGCCAGAAACACTGTAGCAAAAATCTATCTAAATTTGCTTTATTACTATATATTCATATCGCAGGCAAATTATAATAATAAAAAATAATAATGACTATCACGAGATTATCACATGCTGACATGTTCCTCCTCATTGTAACACTACAGCTGTGTGTGCCTTCTTCTGTTATGTGTAGACATTGAAAATAAATAAAAACCAATTTCAGACACAGTAGACCAAACCTGGTCCAGTTTTTGCCCATTTGATGTTTTTTAAGGTTAATTTAATCCTCAAATCTAGAAATAAAAAATAAAAATAAATGAAAAAAAGTTAATTTAATCCTCCTTTGTCTCCTAATCAAACCCCTCACTTTCTCCTAACCACGAGACATTTGACCACAATATCATGCTCATACAATGGCCAAAAGCCCATAAATGATTGAGGTGGTCTGGATTTACTATCTGGAAGGGTTGCTGGACTCACCCTGATATCCAATTTTAGTTTGTAAAATATTAGCACAAGGCCTCCTTCCCCTTGACCCAAAAAAAAAAAAAAAGAAAAAAGAAAAAGGAAACAACCTACCTACCTACCCAAGAAAACATTTTATAATAATGAGTAATTGCATACCTACTAATGTCATAAAATGAGACAAAGATGTGGGATAAAAAAAAAGTAAGTTTTACATATTGTGAACCACACATGTAAAAATTTCTTTTATATCTCACATTTATATCTTACACTGTAAAAATTATTTTTATGTCTTATTATGTAAAAATCTTTTTGATTTCATAATATATTGTTAAATAATAATAAACATACATAAAAACAGGTTCACAAAAAGTATATCATGTAGAAGGCCCCTCATATCGATCCTATTATCTGTTTAGAAATTTGACTTTTTTAATAATTTTTTAAAATGTTTTTATAAAGTGAAGAAAAGTCAATGCGTTAGAAATAAATTTTCTAATTGAATAAATAATTGTGTAAAAAAAAAAAAAAAAAGTGATTGATTAATATGTACAAGATGACATATTTATTTTTTTTGTAATTTTTAAAATTTCTTTTAATCAAAAAATTGACAATCAAACAGTTCCTTTTTCTTTCTAACATGATATTGCCGGAGCACATGAGGATAGAGAAAATTACAATTCAATGCAAATTCTTTTAAATTTTTTTTTCTTTTTATACATATTAATAACTAAAATTTTAAATTTTTTCATATAACCGTAAATATTTGTCTGTAAGTCGCACATAGTAAAAATGAGAAGGAAAGCTGCGGCCTCAGTTATAAAACAGTAGTGCTAAATACCCTCACTGGGGTCGACCCCAGTGAGGTGGCAGAGCCTCATTCGCCGAAATCAACAAAAAAAAAAAAAAAACAGTTTTTTTTTTGGACCAATCACACACTGACACGCATGACCCCCAAGTGACCCCACTTGGGGTCTTAGACATTTTTCAGTTATAAATAAGGGAGGAGCACAACAACAGAGGACAAAACTTGTACGATGCTTGCTTGCCTAGAATTAAGAATAATATTAGTTAAACAATTCTGAGTTTCTATGTTTTTTAATTACACGTTTGCTAGAATTAAGACATCATTCGAATCCTGTTATAATTTTTTGAGTTTGACGATGCTTGCTCTCATTAATTTTAGGGTTTGAAGACAGTTTTGTCTTGAGCATGTTCCTTCCCACTGCAGAGAGGTTCATGAACATAAATGTGTGCATGGAAAGGCTGCAAAATTTCAAGAAGTAATAATAATATAGAGTGGCAGTGTTGACTATGAGATCAGAGACCACATCTAACACCATTCCACCAAAGAGAAAACTTTGACCCCAACACTAGAGAGGTTAGTACGGACACACGCACACACTACCCCGCCACATTTAATGTAGGGTTCTAACTTTTGGTCCACACCACAGTCTATTGGTAGGGTAATGGAGATAGAATGGGGTAAGTTCGGGTGATTTTTATTAGTTGAAATAGTAAAATTTATTAATTTTTCAATAGATGAAAGTTGTTTTGATTTATAAATTTAAAAGGAGAAATATTAAAAAAAAATTGTGTAGAATATAAATAAAATATAAAATATATTTTATTCACAGTATATTTATCTTTTTATTTTCTTTTTTTAAATGACTCTCCAAATTTATGCACCAAACAAACATGGTTTAAGAAGAAAAATTATTGATTGGCACAGGGCGTGCAGATGCCACTTAGTTTTACTCTCACGAATCACAAAATATCATGTTTCTTAATATTTTTTTTCATGTTCTAACACAAATTATAAATTTTATTTCCTCTACCCACTTACAATACTCACAAGACACTATTTGACCACCTCTCAAGATGACCTAACAACCGTTCACAGTAAAGACCACATACTGATTACATATTAATGATGCTATGATCGTACTCAACTTTTTATGTTCAAATTAAAACACTCATTTTTATGGTTGAAAATTTATAAAAATGTCAATCACAATTTTATGCATTAAAAATGCATTTATAAATCAATTATATATACATACTCTTTCATAGCCTTGCTTTTACATGACAAGATTCTCACCGCAAAGTGGAGAATAATGAAAAAATAAAAAAGAAAACAATAAAATAATAACAGTTCCCTATGAAAATTATTATTCTCTCTAAAAAATAGATGTTGACAACACCATGAAGCTGAACAAGATAAAAGAAAAGTAAGATTAATGCTTAAGAATACTAAAAAGAGAGCATTAGGAGAGTACTAATGAGGTGGCTCTCCCTTGATGTGATGGTTGTCTCTTGTGTTTTTTTTTTTCTTTTATTTTTTACCATTTTTCAACTCATTAGAGCTATTAGTGATGGAAATTTTTTAATAATCTCTATCATTACTGGAAAAGTAATGAGTTTCACATATTGTGATTTGATATTTTGGTATTAATTTGTTTGTTTTTTTTTTCTTTTTTTACTATATCATTAGTATTTTATTGAAGTATCAAAATTAATGTTTTGAATTATTGTTGAAGATAAAGTGAAGGGAAACATCCTAGCCCCTTCTTCAAACCATTGAATAACTCTCTCCCTCTTTCTCTCACTCTCTCTCTCGTTTATGCCGACCAATAGTGGATGATACCAACATTAATGTCTTTACAGAAGACGACGTGGCACATACATGCAACACCATACGTGGCACATACATGCAACACCATATTTATATATGAATAATGCTTGGGATCCCCTTTTGGGGGTCACCCCTCACCCCCTTTGCCACGTGGCGGGGGAGTGATTGGAGGAGCAGGAAAAAAAAGAAAAAGAAAAAGAAAAAGTAACCAATGAGAGAGAGAGGGGGGTCAAAGGGGATGGGGGAAAAGGGGGATGAATCATTGTTGTTTATATATATATAGAGAGAGAGAGAGAGAGAGAGTTTTTTGGGTTTTTTCTTTGGGGTGGGGGGGGGGGGGGGGGGGGGGGGGGGGGGGGATTTCAAGTGGAGGGGGTCGGTGGGGGGAGGGACCCCCTCACAGGCCATTCTCCTTATTTTTCTCTCCTCGCTCTATAAGAAGGCCACTCTGCTCTGCAACACAGCTGCAGAGAGTGCATAGGAATACAATACAATACCCTTTTCTTTCTCTCTCTTTTCTCTCTCTCTCTGTCTCTCTCTCGTTTTTTCTCTCTCAAGAAATTAAAGATATGAATATGGGAAGTGACAGAGCCACCATGGAAGGTAGCTCAAAGAAGAGGTTATCAAGCAGAGGATTGGGAAGGTTTCTTAAGCAACAAAGAGCTAGGTTTTACATTATGAGGAGATGTGTTGTCATGCTCCTCTGCTCTCATGACTAAATCCCTCTCTTCAATTGTAATTTGTAAATAGCAAATATAATTGTTAGGTTTAGATTAGATTAGGGTGTTAGGGATGATTTACTTTCTGTTTGTATGATAGTATTTTTCGCAATCTATCACTTTTGATAGCATTTTTTTGAAGCGCTATAAAATGCGATATTTGTTGTAACATGAGCTATCTATTTCCATACGTGGGAAGAGATTTTAATTGAAGTTATATCAGCAGCTGTTGTTGTTCTCGTATTTTTATTTTAATTATTTAACATTTAATTATATCTTACTGGGAAAAGCTAATTGCTAAATTTTGATTTAAATTTGCTTAATTTCAACACATGTTTTTCAATTTGGCTAATTCAATATTTTCCGTTAAAAACTTTTTCTATCCATTGTGCATTTGCACAAATAACTTGCCTTCTCTCAAGCAATAAAGTTTATTTATTTTTTATTTTTTTTTTATATTGAGTGGGATGTTAAGTTAGCATAATTGAACAATCGAGATTTCATTTCTCCATAAAATTAAATTCTAAATTTTCTCTAAAAAGTTAGAGAGACAACTAAGTTAAATAGAATGGGGTATGAGAGTTGCATGGTAAGTTAAAATATTTTATTATTTTAGTTAAAGGAAGTCTATCTATATTCGACTAAAGGTTAACCTAGGTCATGTTAACATATATTTTAAGAAACAAATTATATATTTTTTTTAAAATTTCGTAACTACCTTAAAATCAAACGTAAACAAATTGTTACTAATATTATAATTTATAACATTTAAGTTTGAGAATTTTTTTCAAATATAGGTGAACGGATGGTATATTTTTAAAATGTATTTACTAAAATATTTAAAGTTTTAAAATCAATTAAGTTATGTTCTCCAAAACCAATTTTGTGCTTCCCACAGGGCTCTAAAATTACTTCAGAGGGCACTTCTAATCTTTTAACAATTTTCAAATTCTAATAATTTCATTAAATTTATATCAAAATTTTAACTAATTAATTTATTTAAATTTAATTATATCCATATCTATAAAAGTTGCTTTAAGAATTGTATTTTGCTTTCCTGGTTTGTGCTTTCACTTTGGCTGGTGGGATTTGGAGGAAGATTTTTTCATGATTATGCGCAAAAATCTTGGTCAGCTATGAAATGTGAATATTTTGTTTGGACGAAATTTTTTTTCGTAATTATACAAAGAGTTTTGATTAGTTATGAAATATAAATATTTTATTTTTAAATAAATTATAAATACATTTTTAAAATTTATTTAAAATATAAATTATTCACTATTGTTTTAAAAATTACAACACCCTTTTTAGAATTTAAGAGGATGAGAACTAGAGATGTTTCAAGAAATTTATTGAAACTTTTTATTTTTTTCACAAGTGACAATTTCATTGAAGTACGTCCCTATGAAATTTCGCAATCTAGCCCTTCGTGCACGTTCAAAGTCGTGAATACTCATAGATTGGTCAAAATCCAACAGTATTCCCTACTGTTTGCTCTGTTCCATAAACATACAAAATTGTGAAAATATTAGAAATATATATATAATAATTATTTATTCATGCAATATTAATAAAAAAAATTACCTTTTTTTTTTTTGAAATAATCGTTTAGAAATTAATTTTTTAATTTAATTTTTAATTTTTAATTTTTTATGAAAAAAATAGAGAATAATATGACAACTTATAATTACTTTTTAACTTTTTTATTAAAATCTTAAATCCTCAAACGATATGATAAATATCACACTTTTGAGCAAGAATTTATAAAATTTATTATGTCATAGTTAAATTTGATCTGCTGTTATATTGTGGTTTAATATGATTTGTTTAGAGTCAAGCATATGATTGTACACAAGTAACTAAAAATTATAATTAAAATAAATTCATTCATAGTCCAATCAAATTGAATCACAACCCAATCACATCATAGAGTGTTTTAGGAAGTTGGTTAAAACTAACTTTTTTAGTTTTTTTGTGATTTTTTGGGCTAAAAAAACTAGTTTTTTATGGCTTTTTTGTGACTTTTTTCCGCTAAAAAAAGCTAAAAAACTATCTTTTTATTTTGTTCCCAAAACACCCCTATTTTTAACAATTATTTATTGATTTTTTGTGTTTTATGATTTTTTTATTCACTCTTTTTAAGTCCAACTTAACAAGAAGTTCTAAAATATATTTAATTAAAAAATCCATTAAAGGGAAAAGTATAAAAATTTTGGAATTTAATGTGATACATTTATAATTATTAGTGCAATAATGATCCTCAAGAGGTAAAAACAAACATGCCCTGGAAGTCTACTTTTTTGTGCAAGCAATTTGTTGGGCTTATTTTGAGCAGTTTAATGTAAATTAAAAATTAATTTTAATAAAAAAAATTCTCTTCACTTTCAAATAATTAAAATTTTAAAATTTATTTAAGTTATTTTTATATAATAAATTGTAATTACAAAAAAAAAAATTTAAGATTTGAGCCTAGTCATTATAATATTATAATTATTAAAAAAAACCAAGTGTTATGCCCGTGGTGCTTACATATTCAATTTGTGCATATTTGTAAGTAGGGGTAAGCATGGTCCGGATTGGATTAGATTGGGGTAAAATCGGGACCAATTCGTTATTTACGGTTCCTGAAAAATTGGAACCAATCTAATCCGTTTAAATCATGGAACCAATCCGAACCAATCCATTTAAATATGGATTGGATCGGTTTAGGATCATGGATTCACATAATTAAATAACAAAAAATATATATATAACACTTTAATATCATAAAAATATAAACATAGCGCTATATCAGTTCCACAATAGCAACATGTTTTTCTATAATAGTGATATATTGTTTTAGAATTTAAACAACCATAAAAAAACTGGTTTCACCATAAATATTTAGACCATTACAAATTAAAACTAAAAACTAACAAATAAAAGTAATAAAAGAAGATATTATACGGTTTTAGGTTTGAGTTTAGATTTTATATAGAATAAGAGAAGATACTATAGGGGAGGATGTATAATAAAAATATAGACTATTTGTATACGGTCCGGATCGGTTCCAATCCGGAACCGTGGGGTTCAATCCAGAACCAATCCGTGGATTACGAATTTTTAATTCTTCAATCCGGAACCGAACCGCGGATTCAAAAAACCAATCCAAACATATCGGATTGGACTGGACTGGATCAGATTACGAATTTCACGGATTCCTTGCTCAGCCCTATTTTTAAGTGCATTTTTTCCATTAAAAACCTGCATTTTCCGTAATAAAAATTATTTATTTTTTAGTTCCTAGGAGATTTTAAAAATAGAGGAAAGGAAATGAGTTATAACAAAATAAATAATAAGTTTTTAATTTTATAATTTTAAATTTTAATATTTTGATTTGTTTTTAATTTAAACTATTTATTTATTTTTTATTAAGTAAAATCAATATAAAAAGAATATTTTAATCATTAAACACAATATAAATATATATAAAATATCTAAAATATCATTTTCATTAAGTTTAATGACTTAAATATTAATTTTTTTTATCAATTATACTTAATAAAAATAGAAAAATAATTTAGATTAAATTTAAATTGACATAATTAAAGCCAAATGTTTAAGGATCAAATCTTAATTTATTTATTGTTTTATAATTTTTCGTTAAAAAAAATAGAAGCAACTCAAATAAACGGTAACAAACAAATCCATACGGTCCACTTTTGATTTGCCAAGAATACCACACTTTATAGTACCCACGTGTATTAGGCTCACATTGTAGAGTAGTTAATGGTTGATTAGGATAATGTCAGGTGATATTTTATATGAATAATGCGTGGTAGCTCGAAAAACTACGGCTCGATTTTGGTTCGAATGTCCTAAAACGACGTCCGGTTTTGGCTCGACAGCCCAAAACGACGTCGTTTTGGACCGCCTTTTTTTTTTTTTTTTTCTTTTTTCTTCCTTTTCTTTCGTCTTCTTCGTTGATTCAACAGAGGAGAGAGAGAGAGAACGAGAGGGAGAGAAAGAGAGGGAGAGGGAGAAGACGCCCGATCGTCTTCTTCGATTCAACAGAGGAGAGAGAAGTCGCCGCCGATCGTCTCGTCGCCCAGCTCCGATCGTCTCGCCGATGCCGATGACCAGCTCCCGCCGATCGTCTCGTCGCCCAGTCGCCGATGACCAGCTCCGATCCTCCCCCTCCCCCCTCCCCCGCTCCCCCTACCCCTGTATTAGGGCCCCCTCCTCCCCTCCCCTCTCCCCTCCCCCTCCCCCCCTCCCCCTCCCCTCCCCCCTCCCCCTCCCCTGCTGGAAAATCGAGCCGCGTGGCTCGAAACCATTTCGAGCTACCAATCGGTGCTCATTTTATATACATTATGATTAATAAAAAGATAAAATTTATAATTTTATATTAAAAATTGAGTAATATTAAAAGACATAAAATTTGTGAGCAGTTTAGAACGTGGTCACGTGACGCTCTAAGTGGCATTTTGGCAACATAATAAAAAGTCACGTTTAGCTTTTTTAGCAAAAAGTTATTTGGCAAGTTGAAAAAAAGGTATATATAAAATTACAATTATATCCTTTATATTATTTAAGGTTATACATGGATGAAAATGTAAATTTTCTAAATTGGGTGGGGTAGTTTGGTCATTTTATTGTGATGTGACATCATAAATAAATATTAACAAAAAAAGTCAAAAGCAGGCTTTTATCACTTCCCAAATCAATTTCTAAAAAGGAAAATGTTTGGTAGCTCGAAATAATTGACTCAAATTGGCTCAAAACCCAAAATGACGTCGTTTTGGATTCTCCTTACCGGTAAGATATATTAAAATTCTCTTACCGGTAAGATAATTTTCATTAAATATCCCCCTCATAAAACGAAACTACCGTTCCAAAACGACGAAACGACGTCGTTTTAATTTCAAGCCAAATTCGAGTTCGAAAATTTTGAGCTACGTAGCATAATTCTTCTAAAAAGGCCAAAAAACTTGTGTAAAAAAATTAATTTTTTGACTTTTTTGATGACTTTTTTTTGACAAAAAATTAGATAATTTTGAGTAAAAACTCTAAATTTTTTAACTAAAAAAATTAAAAAGTCAAAAAATTAACTTCCCTAGTGTGTTCCAAAAGAGCCCTAAAATCACCTAATAATTTTTTCACATTTAGGCCTTGTTTGGGAAAACTAAATAAGTGCACTTTTTGTCTTTTTTGACTAAAAAAGTGAGGTTGAAAATATGGATGTTTGGGTTAACTTTTTGACTTTTTATGGAAAAATGTGTAATAAAAAATTATAAAAATTAGTTTTTAGAGGAAAATTTGAATTGGGAGTTGTGCAGCCGTAATTGTTGACTTTTGGTGAATAGTATTAACTTTTTAACTTTTTGAGTAACTTTTTGACTTTTTGAATTATTCTCTACATCCCAAACAATGCCTTAACCTCGCCGACCACCGCACGTGTTTCTGATTTTTTCCCAATCCCATCATCAAAGTTGGGCTCCACCTCAGATCGTTTACCACCACCATCTGCTCCTTTTACTCTCATGCAAAAATTGCATTAAATATTTTTAAACTATTACTTATTTACATTTTATTCTTTTATTTTAAAATTTAACCATTAATCATTCTTAAGTATATTTTTTATTATAATTAATCATTTTTATTAAAATTTTATTAGAAATTACAAAATCAAATCATGTGTAAAATGCATGACATATTCATTAAAATTTTAAAATAATAATACCTTTTATTTGATAATAACGTTTGCACTTTATCACTAAGATAAGAGAGATAAAATGTAAATGAGAAAATTCTAAAAAAATCAATAACAGGTATAATTGTTTAAAAAAAAATCAACTAGTGTCATATGTTTCATACATGATCACATTCTGTTTAAATTCTTAATAGATTCCTAACAAAAAATGTCAAGTGCAACAAATTAATAATTCAATATGATTAATTATTGAGTTTTAAAATTCTTGAGAACAAAGTGCAAAAAGATTTACAAATAATAGTTCAAAAATGATTAATTAAATTTAAAAATATTTACTGTAATTTACCGCTATTTTATTTTATATTATTTATATCATTTGAATATTAACTTTGATCAAAAATTAATTATTTAAATAAAAATTATGTTAAAAAAATTGATACTTAAAGAATTGATTATTATTTAACAAAAATGTTTAGGACCCTCCTTCCCCCCACCCCCCACCCCCTTTGACCCCCTTTGCTTTTGATTGGTCCATTTTTCTTTTTTTTCTTTTTTTTCTTCTTCTCTCCCAATCCCCAACCCCCACGTGTGTGTGCAGGTGGTGGGAGTGGGAGTTTTGAGAGGGTCTTAATCAGTCCTCCCCATAAAAGTTGATGATATATACACACAGAAAGTTAAATATAAAATAGGGTGATTGCACCAATAAATCCCAAATCTTTATCTTATGACCCATTTCATCCTATGTTTTATCTTATGATCAATTAGTCCAAGCTAATGTTAATGACAAAATAACCAGTGTTACACTATGTTTTACGCTTTTTAGTAAGGGTAAATGAGAAAAACCCCAACGTGGTATTGACTGAAATGCCCAAAACTCTGTAGATGTTTGTTTTCCCTCCAAACAAACATCAACAAAACATAATCAAAAACATCAACAACATCAAACATTAAAAACATCAACAAACATAAACAAAGCATCATCAAACACATCAACAACATCAAACATTAACAAAACATCATCAAAAAATTGTAAACATCATCAACATCATCAAAAAAAATTGTGAACATCATCGACATCAACAAACATCATCAAACATTCAAACATCATCACCAATATATTCGAACATCATCAAACATATGTGGTAACATCATCACCATATATTATGTCATCAAACATATCATCAAACATACGTCGTAACTACCAACATATGTGATAACATCATCACCGATCTTTATAATTTCCCAGGAAATCATTCCACTTTCTATTGGTAACTATCAATATAAATTATATTCAAACATCAATCAATCATTCCACTTTCCAGGAAATCACAGCGAGGCCAGACGGCAGCAGCCTCTTCCACAATCGCGCCTCTGCCGCCGCGGCCAACCGAGGCCTCGCCCGAACTTGCTGGCCTCGCCCGAACTGCTCTCTCCGCCTTTCTCTCTCTCTCTCTCTCTGCGTCGCTCCTTTGCCGCTACTCCTCTGCCCTTCTCCGTTGCTCCAATCGCACCTTCATCCGCTCCTCCAACCGCGAGATCCAGATCCACCACCACCGCCGCCGCCAGATCTCAGTTTCACTCCGTCGAAGTCACCGCCGATGTAGAACGGCTCATCTTTTCATCTTTTCATCTTTTGAGACTTGAAGCTGAGCACATGTGTGTACGATGAAAGAATTGGAATTCATGGTGCAGTGTTATGGCGGAACTTCATTTACCCATTTCATAGGGCTCTTTTTGCAAACAACACACTGTGATTCCGTGGCTATATGGCTCTCAACAATCTCAAGATAATTTTTTTTATTAGACCCAGAAATTAGTTCATCTAGATCTGATGTTTTATTTAATGATGTCATTCAAATTATGGTTTGTAAATTTTACGTGTTTATTTTGCTTGTTCGACTTAACTCTGATGATGAAACAAACATACGGCAAGGGAAGCTATTCAATGAATCTATCCAGTTGCACAGAGAGAGAGAGAGAGAAATCACACCCTCAAAAGGGTATTGATGTAATATTAAATGGAATCAAATCACACCCTTAAAAATCTGGCAATACATTAGGACTAAATGGTATAAAAAAACTTAAAGGACTAAATGGTTTAACTTTTTTTAGGATAGGATTTATGGGTCATTTTTCCTATAAAATAATGTAATTAATTTAAATCATTTTAGTTCAAATTGACTTAATAAAATAATCAATTTTTTTTTAAAATATCACTATTATATTATTCTGATGGCTACTTTTATAAATTTACATTAAAAAAATTTATTTTAAAATTTATTTTCCAAACTTCACTAATCGCTACTTGTAAGTAAATGAAATTGTCTTTGGATGAACTGCAAATTCAAATATTTTAAATGAAACTCATTTTTATTTAATTAATTGATATACATAATTTATGAGTAATTATACTATTCCTAGTTTACTATGCATAAGTTGATCGAATGCCACCTTGTATTAAAGAGATTACTCCACGCTATATAGTTTGCAACTTGGTGAGCTCCAAACCTCTTTCTATAGAGCAATTATTTGTTATTTGTCATAGGGAAAAAGAGAGCAATAAACCTATGCGAGAGAGAGTGAATTCCACAATTAAAATATACTAAGTATTTACTTCAACATAGAAAAATGATTGGTAGCTCAAAAAAAGTGGCCCGATTTTGGCTCGAATCGCAAAACGACGTCGTTTTGCGATTTTTTTTTTTTTCTTTCTCTTCCTTTTCTTTCTTTCTTTCTTTTCTTCTTCTTCTTCTTCTTCTTCTTCGTTGAACACAGGAGAAGAACAAAGGGGAAGAGGAGGAGAGAGGGAGAAAGAGAGAGGGAAGGAGAGAAGGGCCCCTCCTGTGCCTCCGCCGCCGCCGATCGTCGCAGCAGCAGCTTCGATCGTCGCAGCCCCGCCTCCGGCCTCGCCTCCTCCAGCCCGATTTTGATGGCCCCCTCCCCTCCAGTTCTCCTTCTTTCTCCTCCTTTCTCCTTCTTCTTCTTCTGTTCTTCTTCTTATCCGAATTCGCGCCAAATTCGAGCCTCCGAATTCGAGTTACGAATCGGAGTTGCTTCAACATAATTGTGTAACTATAGATGTAATAGTGAAGTTAATCATATTTTTATTATAACTTATTATTAAATAATGATATCGTGTGTCTGGAAATGATTGTATTAATGTGAATAAATTACACTAATCTCTTTTGAAATTAAATTAAAAAATACAATAAATTTCATAATTTTAACATAATTTATACTGATTTCTCTTGTTCTAAGGTTAACTGGATTAAAACTAATGTAGATGATGCGAAAATAGAAAAACAAACAATTTAAATTATATATTTACATATAAAAGAAATGATATCATTATTTTTTTCATTCATATAACTAATAAATTATTGATGAAAATAGAGTTAAGTATTATATGAATTAAAATCTATAAAAAAAAAAAAAAAACTCAATATAATTATATCAAAATTATAAAAATATATATATATTTTTAAAATTTTAAGATAAATTAGTGTAATTTATTTTTTTTACCCAAGCAGGGCCAGCACATGGAGGATGTAATATGTATGGTCAAAGTTAGTGGCTTGATCCAACCATGGCATGTTATGGAATAAATGTGGTCCCAAGTCCTAACCCTAGCATAGCTGTAAATAGTTTTTATTTATGTATGTTGATTGATAGTGGTCCTACTATTGTATTGTACCACGCCTGACCAAAAATTGTACAATTAGGCAGCATCAATAGTTCTAAATAGTGTTTTCTATAAATAAAAAAGGAAAAATTGGTGTAAAGTCCTTTTTAACTTTTGATAGGAGGAGAAATCCATAATAATATATTTTGATGGCTAAAGTTTCTCAACTTTATTTTATGTTACAAAATACCTAATTTACCCTTGTTTGGATTTTGGATTATTCTATTGCTCAGTTCAAAAAAAAAAAAAAAACAGACAAGAATATCCAGTTGTTGATTTTCTTGGTGGAGATTTTGGAAATTGGTTTCGCGGTAGAGATTTTGTCGGAGATTTCGTAGGGATTTCGCAAGTGTTGCAATGTACTTGACGATTGAGATTTCGATGATCGTGTAGGTGTTACAATGTGTTGATCGCGTAGGTTTTTGAGTTGAGTTGAATCAGGTATGATTTCGATACAGATTCCCACATGAATCTTTGATTTTGTTTTGAATTTTATGTAAAGATTCCGATTTGATTTTGTTCAGTTTTGATCGAGTGTAATTTTGCATTAGGTTTTTGTTTTCAGTTTTGATCAATTCGTAATTAAGTTCCGATTTGATTTTGTTTTTCAGTTCCGATTTGATTTTGTGACATGGTTTAAACAATTCGTAATTAAAGAGAGACTAGCTCAATGAAGTTGTTTATGATTTTTGGAGTTGATTTTTCATTTTTTGTTATTGATCAATTTTAGACAGAGGCCATCTTGATAGAGTTGATTTTTATTTTTTGGAATTAATTTTGATTCTCTATTTTTTGATCAATTTCAAAGAGTGTTGACAGTGTAGTTGATTTTGATGTTTAGAGTTCATTTTTCGTGCTCTGTTTTTTTCATTAACATGCTGATCAATGATAAGTTTTGTTCTCTATTTTTTCAAACCAGAGAAATTTCATTATCTGCACTTTTGTTGGTATAGTCCAAAGAAAATTGTAAGTTTGTTATTATAATCCAAAGTTTCTAATGCAGATTGAATCTGAGAAAGTGAATGTAAGTTCTTAAATTTCTTTGGACTTTTATTTGTAGTTGATAGAAAATTATAAATTTGTTATGCACTTTCAGTTTGTAGTTCAGAGAAAATTATAAGTTTGTATAAAATGAATATAATTTTTTGTTTTTCTGAGCAAAAGTTCTTAAATTTCTCTGGACTTTTATGTTGTTATTTGTGAAGTGTTTTTATGTTGAACAAATTATTTTTCTTATTTTTTCTTTCAGTTTCGATGGACAGTGCAGTGTTGTTGCTGTGCAAATATGGGGATGATACTATTGTCATTAATGTTTCATGTTAATTGAATTTTGATGAATTGGTTGGCATTTTGTGTAAAACATGGGAGAATTTGAAACCTGAGACTATGTGTATTTCATCTTCTATTGTGCGCCATCCGAATTGTATGGTTCGGAATAATATTGATTTTCTGAATATGTTGAGGGTTGTTTGTGCACGCGGTGTTGATATAGTTGATGTTTCAGTTAGTAGGTGTATTACTTCTTATGAAGAGGATGAAGTGGGGTCTAATTGAGTAGATGTTGTGGATGGTGAATGTGATAGGCTGGTGGATATTGAAAGGAATTCACTCTCTAAGTTTTGTTCTTACTAAGAAAAGGTGTTATTGTCAGCTGGTTGGCGAAATAATATTACGAGTGTTGGACAAAAGTTTGAGGGTGGTGTGGTTGAGTTCCGTACTTTTTTATGCAAGTATGCTATTGAAGTTGGTTTTTAGTTTACTTATGTTAAAAATGACAAGCTGAGGGTTACGGCAGAATGTGCATATAAGGAATCAAGGGGATGTATGTGGCATGTGCATGCTTCAGTTGAAAAAACAAATGGGTTCTTCTACATAAGGACTTTGAACAATGAACATACTTGTGGTGTGGCGGTTCGTACGAGTAAACATGCTAGGATGAATTCCAGCTTAGTTTCTGGGCTGATACTTGAAGAGGTAAGTGCAAAACCTTTAACTCGTCCAGTGGATGTTGTCAAAGAAATGAAAGACAAGTATGGGGTCTCAATCAGTTATAGTTGTGGTTGGTTGGGGGTTGAAAAAGCAAAATGTAGTACATATGGGGATTCTTGTTTGTCATTCGATCAATTACGCTGGTATTTTGATGAGGCATTGAAGAACAATCCAAGTAGTCATTTTGAGTTAGATTTTGAAGATAACAAGCGTTTCAAAAGAGTGTTTGTGGCTTGTCATGCATGCATTGTTGGTTTCAAATATTGTCGGTCATTGCTTTTTCTTGATGGAACATTTTTCAAAGGACGATACAAAGGAGTTATGCTTGCTGCAACGGGGAAATATGATAATGAAGGTAATTGTAAATATATATAATTTTATCTAAGTATGTGAATTTTCTATACATGTATGAAGTGAGTGAATGTGATTTTTCTCTAACACTTTGAATTTTCTCTGGTTTTGGCCACTGTGTGGATTTTGTATTATTGTGGCCACTGTGAGAATTTTCACTAGATTTTGGTCAGTGTGTGAATTTTCTCTGGATGTTGTCATTGTGTGAATTGTATCTGTAGTTGTTCACCAAGTGAATGTTCTCTGGATATTCTGATTTTGTGAATTTTCTCTGTAGTTGGTCACTAAGTCAATTTTCTCTGGATATTGTCAATGTGTGAATTTTCTTTGGAATTGGGCACTAAGTGAATTTTCTCTAGATGTTTGCAGTGTCAAATTTCTCTGGTTGTTTATTGTTCTAATTTTCTATGCATGTGTATATCTAATATGCTTGTTACTATTTGTTTTGTAGGTTTTTTCCTATAGCTTTTGCTATTGTTGATGTTGAGAATAAAAACAATTGGTGTTGGTTTCTTGAACATTTATGTGGAGTATTGGGATCAGAAAGGGTGATAAGTTTCATATCAGATCGATATTGTGGTATTGTGGAAGGAATTGCTAGATTTTTCCCTAACTGCTTTCATTGATTTTTTCTTGAACATCCAAAGAGAAATTTGAGGGATAAATTGTCATGTGGAAACACAAATTTGGTTAGAGAGACGATTGTGTCCAAGTTTTCAGAATGTGCATATGCGCCAACAAAGGCATCATTTCATTTCAAGTTAAATGAATTAAAAATGGAGGGATGAGACATTGTGAGTGTTTTCTTGAGAAGTTTACCATATGAAAATTGGAGTGATGCATATTTTGAGAGGAAACGTTATGGTGAGATGTATTCAAATGTTGTTGAGTCATTCAATTCATGGATACGAGACGCTCGGCACTTGCCAATAACAAATTTGATGGACATGATACGGTTGCAAATCATGAATATGAGGTCTGATAGGAGGCTGCTCTCTAGTAAATAGAATAAAGTTCTCTGTCCTCGTATGGATAGTGTATTGGAGAAGGCTTTCTTGGATGGGAGGACATGGAATGTGAGTTTATCATCTGATAATGTCTTTGAAGTGCATTGTTTTCCTTCGGTTATGGTTGATCTTGGGTTGAGAACTTGTTCATGTCGAAAATGGGAAATAAATGGGTATCCATGTCAACATGCTGTTGCTACAATTTTTAGGAGTGGAAAGAATTTGAATTCATTTGTTGAACCATTTTTTCATACTGATATGTATCGTCAAGCATACTCATTTTCGATTGGTCCAGTTCTAACTGTTAAAAAACCTGTGTGTAGCATTGAAGATGCTATGATTTTACCTCCATTGAGCAAGAGACCAGCTGGGAGGCCGAAGAAGAACAGAATTGCTTCTACTGGAGAGTTTAAAAGGGTGATTAAGTGTAGTCGTTGTGAGAGTATTGGTCACCATAATAAGAGGACATGCAAGGAACCTTTGTTAAATAGTTGAGGATTATACATTTTATTAATTGAATAATACATTTGATGATTACTTTGTGTATTTTATTTTGTGAAATGTATTTTTTAGACAGTGTATATAATAATATCAATCAAATTCATCCAGAGAAATTTTTCAATATCAGTTTAAGTGTGCATTGTGTTTGTTGATATATACTATAGGCAGTGGGTTTGTAATACCTGTCAAATTCATCTAGAGAAATTTTCCTATGGCAGAGAAAATTCTCTATGTATTGTGTTTTGAAGCTTCAAATTCATTCACATAAATTTGACAATGGCAGAGAAAAGTACTGTGTGGATTGTGTTTTTTGAATTTGATAATTGTTTTGTACTAACATAGTGCATTAGAGATTGCATGATCATATAGGCACCTTCTTTGGCACGATAAGAGTTAAATTTCTCTGTGAATTTCTTGTAACTTCATATTAGTCATTTCAAGAAATGTGCACACCAGCCAGAGCATACACAAAATTATTGCACTGAGTACAACCAAGAAACAAAATTAAGCTCTTTTGAAATTTCTCTGAGTTGAGAATTTCTCTGGACTAGGAAATAATTTCTCTGGACTCACTTCAACTCAGAAATTTTTGTCAAAGCCAGAGAAATTTTCCTCACCAACCCAGAGAAATTCCTCCTCTTCAAATCACTCAACCCAGAGAAATTCACAACTCAGAAATTCTATTTTCTGTCACCATTCGAATCCATCAATTTCATCCGGAGAAATTTTCCACTATCAGAGAAAACTATCTGGGCATTGTGTTTTGAAATTTGAAATTCATGTAGTGAAATTTTCCAGTGGCAGATAAAATTACTGTGCGCTTTGTGTTTTGTTGAGTTTGATGATTGTTTTGTACCAACACAAGGCATTACAGATTACATGATCATATATGCATCCCCTTTGCACGATACTAGTTAAACTTCTCTATGAATTTCTGGTAATATCATACCAGAGAAATTTCTGCAGATAATTTTCTCTGTGTGGATTGTGTTGACAATCACAATAAAAATATATATATATATTTAACCATCGATAGGTATGAAATTTACATTAGTCGAAATAAAATAAAAAAATGAAATTTACATTAGTGAAGAAAGGATATATACATATATGTCAAGCATCATCATTCCTTCAATGTATCAACAAAAAACTGAATGGTTAATACTGTATGGATATATACATATATGTGAGACAATTTTCTTTGTGTGGATATGTACATTGTCTTCCTTTCACTAGTTTTACTATTACATTTTTTGTTCTTCTTCTGGAGGTATTTCAATTGGTTCAGTCCATGACCGGCCAACTTCGGTCACAAATCTCTCTATGAGTTCTGCCCTCATCAACCTTATCTCTTGTGTGGACAATTTGGAGCTGATAGGTTCATGCTTGCTATATTGTTTCATTATATAGCAAACAAAGAGGCCACAATCCAGACTGCATACAAATTATAGGTATGGTTAATGTTAAGAAACATGTAAATCAGATTATCTTATTTATAGATGTATGAAACTAACGAATCACTTTCTTGTTGTGGAGTATTGTTGACATACTCAAAGTCGTAACTTGTGTTTTGTGAGTTTATCAATTTGAAAGATGGTTGTGATTGAGCTTCTCTTTCAAGGCAAGCTTTTAAAAAATTCTCAACACAATCTTGCTGTAAAAAAATAATTTTTAAATAATAGAGAAATTTACAGATAAATCAATAGGATTCTATGAAAATTATCATCACATAAAGATTATGATGGATCAGAGAAATTTGGACTCATTACCAATTGTTTTGCATCTTTGACATATTTGTCTTCTGCATCATCCCTCCTTGGCCTCAGTGAGTTGTAGAACCTCCATAAATTGTCTTGTTTGTCCAGGACAAGCAAGGTCCAGTGATTTCCATGTGTGGACTTCTCATTACCTCCAGTATTTATTGGGAAATAGAGGAACCTGTAGTTCCTCCATGCTGTTTCAATATGCTTGTCAAATAAGGACACTCAAAAAAATTGATTTTCTGTCATCTTGATGAAATTCTGTGGTCAGAGAAAATCAAAAAATGGTTATGTTATGAGAAAGTTGAAATGACAGGAATTTAAGAAATATACACAGAGAAATTTTAAATGCACATAAATAGTCAGAGAAAATTAGACTAGTAACACAACTGGCTTCAAGAATTATCTTAAGAATAAAAAGTAGTAAGTAAATTCCAGAGAAAATCAAATAAAATAGTAGTAACATACTATGACCTGAAAAAAAATGAAGTTGGTTTTTGTCTTTCTCTGATTTGGTCAGCCAAAATGATCTCTCCATAGCCATCAATGACCTGAAAAATATGATTTATAATTGTAATATTGGTTTATAAAGGCTAATGAAACATTGCAGAGAAATTTTGATGAAATACTTACATTGTTGGCAATTTCTTTTTGCTTTATTAGGTTTTCAATGTCTTCGAAAGTAATGAGATTCAACTCACTTGTCCAAATTAAAGCCCTACAAGATGACAAAGAAGGGATTTAGTTGTTGTTAATGCAATATAAGTTTGTAATTTGTTATTTGTTATTTTCTATTTTGTTTGTTGTACTTACTCAAGTCCAGACACATTTGATATGTGCTGCAAGATGTCTTTTACATAATTTTTTATCAATCTTGAAATCGGTAGAGTTTGTGGAAAGACCCAAGATTTTCTGATATTTATCGATTGAGGCAAGATGTACACATCAGCATCAAGTATTTCTTTGTCTTTCGTGGTTTGCTCAGTTTGCTTTCCAGCTTGTTTTGAAGCTCTAGTCACTTTCGCAACTTTGGGATATTGAAATTCTGGATCGTGCTGCTTTTCCTTCCTTTCTTTTACCTTCAATTTTTTTATCATTAATGTCGGATCTTTTTTGACTGTAGACAGTGAAAAAATTAGTAAAAGTGAAATTTCTTTGAAGTAACAGATGATATTTCAATATGTAAATTTATTTGATTCAATATTTTTCAGTTACCATAGACTTTCGTCTTTTGTTTCGGTTGTTCTTTGTGTGCCATTTGTTCTTGTTGTGTTGTTGGTTGTTGTTCCACTTGCATTCCAACTATACACAGTGAAAATCAAACAAGCCCCAAAAATTGAATAAGAAAATAGACAGAGAAAATGAAATGAGCAGTAGAAATCAAAAGAAATAAGTGGCAGGAACTAATGTGTTCAGAGAAATATAACTTCCAAAGAAAATTACCAATGACATAGAAAATTATAATAAATAGAAATTTCTCTGAGTTATGTTGACACAAGGACATAACTTTTTGTGGCTCAAGATTTTCACTGACCTTGTGGTTGAAGTTGTATTGGTGTTCGGTATGGTTGTGTTGCTAGTTGGACGGATAGTTCTTGAACTTGTTCATGCAATTTAGCATTTTCAGTTTCAAGCTCCGAAATTGAACACCTCAACTGTTGAATTGTTTTTGTATCGTCTTTTTTTTGAACCTCCAACATCCTTAGTTTCAGTTGGATTGTGCTCTCTCTTTCTTAAAGTTCTGAGTTAAGTGATGTGAAGGTTCTTATTGCAACATTCTTTTCAACAAGTAATTCAATCCAATTTCTCTCTTCTTCTTTTTCAGATTGAGAAAGTGCCTTTAGTCTTTGACGTAGATCAGCAATTTGGGCATCCTTTGATTCCTCAAATTCTTGAGGCTGATGCATTGTTGAGCCACAAATGCTGTCACGTTGTTGATCCATCGGCTTATTACATTCTTCTTTATCACTTTCCTCCTTGTTTTCTTCTTGCTGTTCATCTTCTTCTTCATCTTGTTCTTCCACTCTCTTCTTCTTTCTGTTCATTTTGTTCTTTGTCTTCTGCTTCTATTTCTTCACTTTCTTCTCTGGCTTCTCCTTCTCTACTGCTTGTTTGATCTTCTTGTCCATTGCTGGCTTCATATTCTTCTATGTTGCCTTCTGCTTCTTCATTGAATTTGACAATTGCTTGATCTTCAGATGAATCTTGTAATGTCTCCTTGAATTTGACAATTGCCTTTTTTGATTCTTTCTTCATCTTTTTACCAAGACAGAACTCCTCTGATGGGTTTTTGACTAGCTCCTTGGTATCTATCTGTATTTTACTAGAGAAATGTTACAAAATTCACTGAGATAAAAAATTCAAATAAGGAAAATAAAATTCATCTATATGATACTAATGGGAAACAAACTTCAGAGAAAATTGTATGGGCCAGAGAAAATTACAGACAAGGAGTTAATTTTATGAGGCAGAGAAAATTATGAAACAAGCAACATAATTTAGATATCAGAGAAAATCAATCAAGGCATATAAGTTAATGTTTGACTATAATTGTGTCAGAGAAATTTGGATTCTAGAGAAAATTCATTAGAAGGGCAGAAAAAAACAGTGTTTATCAAAGATGCAAATCACATAAGTTATGGGCCAGAGAAAATTACACACAAGGAGAAACAATTTTATGGGCTAGAGAAAAATATGAAACAACCAACATAATTCAGATATTAGAGAAAATCAATCAGGGCATATAAGTTAATGTGTTACAATTGTGGTCAGAGAAATTTGGATTGCAGAAAAAATTGATTACAATGGCAGAAATAAACCAGTTGGTACCAAAGAAGAAAACATAAATTGATAGTTCAGAGAAAATTGATCTTAATCAATCAATGCACAAGGAAGGAAACAAAGCAGTGGTCAGAGAAATTTTGGAATTTCACTGAGATTTCAGTAGCGATAGGAATCTAACCCGTTGCGGTGCAAGAGAGTGGACTGGTGTCTTCTGCAGCTGTTTCGTCAAGGTTTGTAGGTTCCATTTGGCACATCTTGGAAAGTCAGTTGTGTTACTGTCTTCCGAGTCAATTATAGTTGCATGTTCACATAGCCAATACTGTGATGAAAATTAAAGTGAATAAAATTTTCTAAACACACAAATTTGTAAGTATGATAACTGCAAATTTGAATGGATATTATACTTACCAGCAATGCAATGACACACCCCGTAACTTTTTCTAGAGTTTTGTGCAATGCCATGATAGAATCAATCAATGTTGATGTGATTGCTTCTGGCCAATCATACTGTTTCATTGATTGAAGAGGTTCCGCATACTTTATAAAAACCCACCCTATTGAATTCTCACTTGTTGCAAAAAATAGGGTGAGACACAAGTACAATGTAACAATGATTGCTACATCTTTGAAGTCTTTTGGTTGCTTGCCTTTCATTGCTTTGACCAAGGCATTTTTAAGAATAGAACCAGTGAGCCTTGTGTCCTTTTGGAATCTTCTCCTTAGGAATGCAGATTTTGGCTTTTTAGAGTATCTTAATGACATGACTCCTTTACCTCATTCCAAACCAAAAACCAAGGTCATGTCATTTGTTGTAAAGGTCAGGTTCTTCTTACCAACCGTGAATGCTTTTGTTTTTTCATTGTAACATTTGATTATGGCAACAACATCATCGTCGAATTTCTTAGATTTCTTTGGATCCATCATTCCACTGGTTAGAGTTTGGATCAAATACCAGAATGGGGTCTTTTGAAGCTCTACAAGTTGTTTGAATTGAATTTAAGTGTTTGAAAAAATGAGACAACAGATGAGAGGTTGGATCGGAATTGAATGGTGTAGTGAGCTCTCTTTCTGTGGAGTTTAACAGGTTTTTCCCCCTTGAGCTTGAGTCCTTTGAAGTTGGGGTACTCATCTGGATGCTAGTTGCTTCATCACCTTGTGTGATTTGGCGAGGAGTTTGTGTTTTGCTACTGGTTTTTGATCTTAGATCATAAGAAGACTGAGAGAGTTGTTCTTTCTTGGTTGGTGTTTCCAGTGTTTTGCTGCTGGTTTTTTTATCGTAGCTCATAAGAAGACTGAGAGAGTTTTTGTTTCTTGCTTGGTGTTTCCGGTGTTTTTGGTGCTTTTACATTTTGCCATTTCTAGACAATGATTAAAACATAAAGATGTCAACATCAAATCTCAGAGAAAATTGAACATGCCAGAGAAAATTAAACATGTCAGAGAAAATTACAGATAAGAGAAAATTTTAGACGTCAGAGAAAATTACAGATGAGAGAGAATTACAGAAAATGGGACATGCTAGAGAAAATTGGACATTAAAAATTAAATGTCAAAGAAAATCAACAAAGCATCATAAACATAGGAGAGAAATTTTCAATAATTGTTAAAATTACATATAGAAGTAAACATACCAGAGAAAATGAATGACAAAGAAAAATAAACATGGCAAGGCAAAGAAAATTTCCATTCCACAATTAGCAAGATAAAATAAACAAAGTAATGTAAACATGCCACTGAAAATTACATCACATTGAAACCAAGAATTGAACATAATAAACTTACCAGAGATAAATACACATTCCGGACGAAATTACACATTCTTGAGGAAATTTCTGTTCTAGAGAAAATTTCAATTCATAATATTAAAATGCCAGAGAAATTTACATACATAACCAGAGAAAATTAACCATGATAGAGACACACAATGGGAGGAAAGTGATGTGATGTTGTTAGAGAAAATTATGAATACCAGAGAAACTTAGTCAGAGGCAAGAGAGTAATAGACATTCCAGAGAAAAATACGTATTCCAGAGAAATTTACAAAGCAGAGAAATTCATAGACAAAATCACAGAAAAATATTCAAGAATAAGATCAAAACACAAAGAAATAACTTTTTTTCAAAATACACATGTCAGAGAAAATTCAAAGAAGAAACATTCATTCCAGTCCATAATATTAAAATGCCAGAGAAAATTAAACATGATAGAGACACACAAGGGAAGAAAGTGATGTGATGTGGTCATAGAAAATTATAAATACCAGAGAAACTTAGACAGAGGCAAGAGAGTGATAGACATTCTAGAGAAAGATAGACATTCCCATTCAAAATACATATTACAGAGAAATTTACAGAGCAGGAAAATTTATAGACAAAATTACAGAAACGTGTTCAAGAATAAGATGAAAACACAGAAAATTACTTTTTTCAAAATAAACATGCCAGAGAAAATTGAAAGAAGAAACATACATCAAGCAAAAATCAGAGAAATTCAAATGCCAGAGAAATTTACAGATAAAATCACACAAACATGTTCAAGAATAAGTTCAAAACACACAGAAATAACTTTTTCGAAATTCGAGTAGCTTTTTATTACGAAATCGAAACCATAATTTATGGAAGGTTAATATAAAATGCAATTAATTGTGTTTCCAGAGAAAATCTAGTTGTACTGTAGAAAAACTCACCAGAGTTAGGATGAACTTTGAATGACGAGCTGATATGACCTGAGATGAAGATGCGACGTGACAAAGGTGGACTAAGATGACGATGAGCAGTGAAAACGAAACTCTAACAAAGGTCAGAGAAATTTGTGACGAAGGAATGGGAATGATTTTTACAGAAGATAACGAAGCTCTAATGTCGATGGTGATGATGTTGAAACCCTAATTCTGCTATTCTCCTGTTCGTGAAGATACTGGATGCTTGGAATGGAACTCAGACGCCAGAATGAGTTTCGTTTCTGTGTTGATTTTGGCAAGGGTATTTTGGTCCACAAAATAATTAAAAATGCGCGCCAAGTTATTCAGGGACCTGATGCATCGCTATTTTTTTGGGTGTCCTTTATTCTCTAAATTGTTATTATTAAGGACCTTAAAAAAAAATTCTCCAATAAAAAATATTCATATAATACCCTTTTATATGTATATCAAGTAACTGTAGTTTATAAAATCTAATTGTACTTAGCCTCGTACATTTTCATTGACATTTTTACATATTAATCGCGGATGCATACACAATTTGTATTTAAACAAATGGAATTTAAGAATAAAAAAGATGAATACAAAAAATATGTGAAATTTTATATATCTAAATCAATTTTCATATATGAGTAATTGTGAAACTATCATAGGCATTTTAAAAAAAATTAAAAAAAGGTGATAAAATTAACACTACTAGCTTTGGAGGTTTTATGTGATAGTATATATTTATTAAATTTAAATACACATGGAACCTTTGAAGATTATTTTTTCTTAAAATAATTATATTTTTCTATCATTTAGTGGTCTGTTAGCAAAAATTTGGTTTGGGTCAAATCGAAATTTTACACACAACGAACAGAGGTGATTCGATAGAATAACCAAAATTTTACACACAACGAACAAATCAAGTAATTGTGGTTGATGTCCTATGCCTTGACAGATTCAAGGACTTCTTTAAAGGTTGTAATGCGAAGAAACAAGTATGAACAGACTGAAAATCAATTGAAGAATAAGTAAACCTGCCACTTAATTACAGTAATTAAATTTCAAGTTTAATGAACATAATAATCGACAAAGGAAAACTTAGCCACAAAAGCTGAAATACAAACAGACTATTCCTAAGTACAGAAGCTATTGCTAACTAAGTTAAATTACTCCTAATTCCACATAGGTTGTGAATTTGATTGAAGATTTCATTTTCTTTGAATTTCTAGTCTTTATGCTGTGGTCTTGTTACTTCTCTGCTGCCATGTGTCCCATCCTGAAGCAAGTTACCTCCACTTCCTATATAACTGCCCATGATCTCCATAATCGCTGGTAACTGCTTCTCTGCTACAACATCATCTTTCTCTTGCAAATAAGACACGTTTCCTGCATCCCTTACATGCCCATATTCATGGCTTGACACCTGGGCCATGTTTGGCCACATCTTACTGCATTACTAGATAAATCGACGAGAAAAACTACAACTGCTACATCTGTTCCTTTAACTGTTTCACTTTTGCCACTTCCTTTGCATTTTGGGATCCACCTCTCACTGTAAATTCCTGATCTTTACTCATAGCATCCACTGAACTAACCCTCTGTATTTGTTATGCTTGTTCGACAAAGAATATAAATTTTAGTGCCAACATGGTCAGACAAAAAAAATTTATCCTTTTTACCCAAATTTTGTCTTTCGTTTTTTTACTTTTCCTCTTCCTAGTTTATCTTATATTACGCAAGGGCACACTTTAAGAAAAATCTTTTTTACGAATGTAGTTGACTTTTACGGAGATTTCGCCTTATATTTTGATTGAAATTTGAGTTCGTCTATGGCGTGTGGTTGAATTTTATTGGTACTTCGGTGATGGGTCCTTTCTATGTGTTGGGTCAAATCAAGTCGGGAATCGGTTATCCTGAGACTTGGGCTCACGAATGCAGTGATAATACTTCAGAATATCCTTTTTTTTATTGTTCAAAAAAAAAAAAAAACTATTTTGATTATATTTTTTTATTTTTTATAATTGAGTATTTGAACCAAACTTACGCTTAAAAATAAAATGTTAATAACTGTTGATGATGCAGTTCGTCCTGGTGAATGGGCTAGACCGATCCAAGCTCCTCAAGCCCACTGGATAACCTGCAAACAAGTTCAACGGGAATGGGGTAGTCCCCCAGCGAACCCTCCGGCGTGTGAATTAGAAGAGGTGGTAGGCAATGTAGAGAGAGAGAGAGAGAGAGATAGGAAAAACTTAACCTTCATCTTATCTTCCGACTTTGCTTATATCCCCTGGTAATCATTTTGCTGTCCCTGTCGTTCTGACCTTCCCGCCGAAAGCTCATGCCGTGGTTTGCCTTGTTCAGGGTGAGGGGGAGCCATTCCGACTGAGGGGTGTTGTCGCAATAAATGCTGTGATGGGCTGCATTAATGGTGATGTGCTGTGGCAATAACTTTTGCAGATCTTTGTCTGCTGACGTGGCATGTTCTGTATCTGCCATGTGTCCGAGCATCATTGGCCTTCCCTGATCAGTCGGCCTCCAGCTGTGCTGGGTTTTACTAACCGGGTTGTGCAATGAGGTTTACATGGTGGGCCTGGGTTTATGTGAGCCTATCAATGTCAGTAGTCCCCCATTCCCGAGTACAGCTTTAGTCCAACGAAGGGAATAATAACAAGGAAGATGGGCCGACCGGTGGGGGGGAGAGCATGAGATGTCGACCGTGAGGCCGACCGAGCTGGTGAGGCCGACCGAGCGGGAGAGGCCGACCGTGAGGGTGGCCGAGCAGGAGATGTCGACCGTGAGGCCGACCGAGCTGGTGAGGCCGACCGAGCGGGAGAGGCTAACCGTGAGGGTGGCCGAGCAGGAGATGTCGACCGTGAGGGTGGCCGAGCATGAGACTGATCTTCAGCGGGCAGACCGCTTGGGTGGCCGAGTGGAAGGGCACGGGGCTCAAGAGGCGGCGTGTCACGTGATGATCTGAAGTGGAAAAGACAAGGTAAGGGCAGAAGTCAGTGCATCCAGGCCATACACGTGGCAGAAGTTTGAGGGAGGGGAAAGGTCAAGCGTTAGATTAGAAGCGAAACGTCAGGGCATTATTATGGGCATTGAGGAGGCAGTTTTGGCGGATGATTTGAAAAGTTTTCAAACTGGCGAAAATTAATTTGGATCCTTGGAATACGGGTAAACCATGGGTTTTTGGTATCATACGATTCACCTACTTCTTTACAAAAACTCAAAATATTCGAAGTATTAGTTCCTTCGTTTCCGACGATGCCCCTTTACAACATTTTTGCAACTTTCTTGCACCTGCATCAGAAGCAATACGCAGACACACCATAGACATGGCCCAAGAAGAAGCTGGGGATGTGAGGGTGGATCCTCTTGGAGAGGACGACGCTGTGGAGTTGGCGCAGCAGTACAGGTCAGGGAGGGTGGAGGGACCAGTGGTGCGATCCCACGGTTCCACCGTGATAACAGCGCCGCAACCAATTAGCCAGGTGAAACCAGATCACTGGCATTCAAGGGCTGACAGGTCCATTATTACTGCGAGGGAATTGGAGGCTATCCGCGAAAGGTACCAGATTCCGGCGGAGGTGGAGTTGGTGCTGCCAACATCGACGGAGAGGCCGTCTGACGTCAGGACAGGGGAGTTCTCCCTCTACGAGGAGGCGCTGAAGGGTGGGTTGAGATTGCCGCTGCCGCAGATCGTGGTGGATGTGCTCAACCGCTTGGAGGTAGCACCAGGGCAGCTAATGCCCAATGCGTGGAAGATTTTGCTATCTTGCGCAAGCGCCTGGCCAAAGGCGACTGAAGGGCAGGCCATGACAGTGGATGAGTTCTTTTGCTGCTACAAAGCTTCAGGGCAGCAGGAGACTTGGGTAACCCTACAGGCCGTGGCGGGGAAGGGCTTGGTGGCTGGGTTACCAACTTCGATCAAAGGTTGGAGGCCCAGGTGGTTCTACGTGTCCAATTCTGGCGGGGCTGGAGTGCGCACGACGTGGAAGGTGCCAACCAAGTTCGTGGAGCCAAAGGTGGGTGCGGCGGTCCGCACTGTTTCAGGCGGGGTTGGGTCCACAACCGATCGGGGGCGACCTCGACCGATCGGAGTTAGAGGCCAGAAGAAGAGCGCAGGAGGCGGAAGATCAGGACATTATGGTAAAGGCTCAGAAGTTCAAAGAAGCTCAAGCTGACCGACCGCCTCAACCGCTTGCGAGGGAGAGGATTCGACCTCGTCCCAAGCCTCTGGGAGGGAAGGACCTAAGCACTTTTGAGCCACGGAGGCCCCCTGTGGATCCTGTGAAAGAGAAGGCCAGGAAGGAGGGAGAGGGTCTGAAGAAGAAGAAGAAGAAGAAGAAGAAGAAGAAGAGAAGTGCCCCAGAGGGAGCTGCAGAGGAGTCTGGGCCTAAAAAGATGAAGGAGACCCCGGTTGCGGAGGAGATTGCAGAAAGGGTGGTCGCCCCAGAGGTGGTGGACGTATCCTCACAAGTTAGAGATGTTGTGCCAGTGAGGGCTGCGATCGGCTTAAAGGTGGGGAGCAGGGATCCTGAACAGAGGGGGGAGGAACGACCCCAGGGGGGTCTTGCGCCCCAGGAAGGGGGGGTCAGCCTGGGTGCCACGATTTACCACACGCGTGCCGTGGCGGGGAGGCTGGAGGGAGACGGAGGCCCAGCTAAGGCGGTGGCAGACCGCTTAGTGAAGATGGTGGAGGAGTCAGCTCTGCGCTCGGCCTCTGGATTCAATGAGGTGGACCTGTTCAGGGGGTTATGCTCCGCCCAAATGGAGGTAACTACCCTGGCAGGGGCCCTGCTGAGGAAAACTGCGGCGGCCAAGATCAGAGCTGAAGAGGCCAAGGCAGACCTGACCAAGCTGAAGAAGGAGAGTGCTACATGGAAGACTGCCCACACCGAGCTGTCATCAGTCAAGTCGGAGTTGGAGGACACACGCCGCAGGGTTGTGTCGCTCGAGTTCCAGTTGACTGGTGAGCAGAAGAAGTTGGAGGAGTCCCAAAAGGCCTGTGCCGTTGTGATCGAGCGGCATGAGGAAGCCATGACCAATAACGAAGAGCTCGTCAGGCAGAAAGATGATGCAGACGCTAAGGTTGAAGCTCTACAGAAGGAGGTGGAGAATGAGCGCGCCCGAGCGGTGGAGCAGGGGGAGAGTCTGCGCAAGGAGTTGGAGGCAGAGCGAAGTAGGGTGGCTGCGGAGAGGGAGACTCTGCAGAAGCAGTTTGAAGCGGAGAGGGAGGAGTTGATTGCTGAGGGGGAGGCCAGGAAGAGGGAGCTGGAGGTTGAGAGGTCCAGGGCTGCAGCTGAGAAAGAGGCTTTGATGAAGGAACTGAGCGAGGAGAGAGCGAGAGCGGCCTCAGAGAGAGCTGTCTACCCTGATCTGTGCATCGCAGCTGTGGAACAGTTCAAGGGATCGCCAGAGTTTCAGATGGCTGTGGATGCTGCAGTGGCCAGCAGCTTAGCAATGGAGGACACTGGAGGGGCTGGCCCATCAAGGCCGACTGCTGAGGGGAGAACTGAATCTGAAGTTATTACAAGTTTCCAGCAGTCGGACTTCTACAAGCATGAACTGTCAGAGTACTGGGACAGTGGGTGGAAAATGTGCAAAAGGAGGGTAGAGGAGCTGTTCCCAGAGCTTGACTTAAGTGGCGTAATAATTGGAGAAGATGATGTGGCCCAGACCCCTCTGGATGAAGGTGTGGAAGAGGAGGATCTGATCTCCAGTGAAGAGGGAGAGTGAACTGAAGACATGTGTTGAAGAATTTTGTGTTTTTCTTCTTTGTTTTTGTTTTTTTTTTTTATACATATTTTTGTTTTGTTGTGTTTTTAAAGTATTGTAGTAGATTGATTTTTGAACGAATAAAACTCCATTTATGTCTCGTAAGTGACTGTGTTTGGTCATTTGGTGGGTTTGAATGGAGAAATGCCTGTAATAAGAACGAGTAATGAACTTATGAATAAAAAATTTCAACTGCATGACAGAGTGAACTTGAGCTAGGTGACCCAAGTGAATTTGAACTTGTGAGATGGGACTGGCAAAATTGGACTGATAAATTGGAGAGGATGAACTTGTGAATTTGAATTTGTAAATTAAAAATTCCATCACGCAGAGTCAGAGTGGACTGATAAAATCCCTCCATGCAGAGTGAGATTGGACTGGTATAAAACTTCAATGGATGAGTAAGTGAAAATTTGGAGTACGAAGTTGTGAAACATGAGCGTGGAAAAGGAGCTTTGGAAAAGGTCTATGAATAGGTATGAGTGAAAGATCCATGAATGAGGGCAGGAAAGTAGGTTTTAAATTGTAACTAAGTAGAAATGTTGTAAAAATTTTTGACCTCAACTTGAGACTAAGTGTTCTTCCATGGCTATGGTGGTACTTGTTTCGCTGGGTCTTCTAGCCTTGTGCCAGTGCTCAGGTCGGACGGGGGCTTTTGAAGCTGCTCAGGTCGGACTGAGGCTTTTGAAGGTGCTCAGGTCGGACTGAGACTTTTGTAAGTGCTCAGGTCGGACTGAGGCTTTTGAAAATGCTCGGTCTGGCCGAGGCTTTTATACGTGCTCAGATCGGACTGAGGCTTTGGAGAGTGTTCAGATCGGACTGAGGCTTTTGAGAGTGCTCAGGTCGGACTGAAGCTTTTGAAAATGCTCAGATCGGACTGAGGCTTTTGAGAGTGCTCAGGTCGGACTGAGGCTTTTGAAAATGCTCAGATCGGACTGAGGCTTTGGAGAGTGCTCAGATCGGACTGAGGCTTTTGCAAGTGCTCGGACTGGCCGAGGCTTTTGTAAGTGCTCAGATCGGACTGAGGCTGTGGAGAGTGCTCAGATCGGACTGAGGCTTTTGAAAGTGCTCGGACTGGCCGAGGCTTTTGTAAGTGCTCAGATCGGACTGAGGCTTTGGAGAGTGCTCAGATCGGACTGAGGCTTTTGAAAGTGCTCGGACTGGCCGAGGCTTTTGTAAGTGCTCAGATCGGACTGAGGCTTTGGAGAGTGCTCAGATCGGACTGAGGCTTTTGCAAGTACTCGGACTGGCCGAGGTTTGGAGAGTGCTCAGATCGGACTGAGGCTTTAGAGAGTGCTCAGATCGGACTGAGGCTTTTGCAAGTGCTCGGACTGGCCGAGGCTTTTGTAAGTGCTCAGATCGGACTGAGGCTTTGGAGAGTGCTCAGATCGGACTGAGGCTTTTGGAAGTGCTCGGACTGGCCAAGGCTTTTGTAAGTGCTCAGGTCGGACTGAGGCTTTTGCAAGTGCTCGGACTGGCCGAGGCTTTTGTAAGTGCTCAGATCGGACTGAGGCTTTGGAGAGTGCTCAGATCGGACTGAGGCTTTTGCAAATGCTCGGACTGGCCGAGGCTTTTGTAAGTGCTCAGGTCGGACTGAGGCTTCGAATGCTGCAAATGAAAGTTTCATGAAAGTGACATTCAGACAGTTAAATTATAGAAGGTTGGAACTCCAGACGATATTTGTATTGAGTATTAAAAGGAAAATACAACAAGTTTGACAATACAAAAGTAAGAATTCATTGATAGTAACGCTTCAGATGTTCAGCATTCCAGGGATGGGGAAGGTCTCGGCCATCCATGTCTTGAAGTCGGTAAGTGTCTGGCCGTGGGCGGGCCTTCACAACGTATGGTCCCTCCCATTTTGCCGCTAGTTTGCCGTCGGTCGGATTCCTTGTGGCAAGAGTTGTTTCTCTCAAGACCAGGTCCCCTACAGAGAACTCCCGGGGTCGGACTCTGCGGTTGTAGTGTGTTCTCATTTTCTGCTGGTACGAAACCAATTTGACAGCGGCAGTCTCTCTGAGTTCCTCGATGAGGTCCAGGTCTGCTCGACGGAGTTCTTTGGTTGAGGCGAGATCCGGATGTAAGACCCTGGGGGTGGGCAGACCGACTTCTACCGGGATGACCGCCTCCGCGCCATATGTTAAGCGAAAAGGGGTTTCCCCAGTAGGAGTCCGAGCGGTGGTACGGTAAGCTCAGAGTACATTTGGGAGTTCCTCAGCCCAGAGGCCTTTAGCAGCTTCGAGCTTAGTTTTGATGATCTTTAGGAGTGAACGGTTGGTGACTTCAACTTGGCCATTTGCTTGGGGGTGACCGGGGGAAGAGAAACATGGTTGAATCTGGAGATCTGCACAAAATTCCCTGTATTTGGCGTTGTCGAACTGTTTGCCGTTGTCGGAGACGATGGCTTGAGGGATGCCGAATCGGCAGACGATCGATTGCCAGATAAACTTGGTGGTGTTCCGCTCGGTGATTGTGGCAAGGGGTTCTGCCTCGACCCACTTGGTGAAGTAATCAATGGCAACAATCGCGAACTTGGTCTGGCCTCGGCTAGTGGGAAGTGGACCAATCAAGTCGATCCCCCACTTAGCGAACGGGTAAGGGCTGCAGAGGGTGACCAGCTCAGTGGGAGGAGCATGGGGGATGTTGGCGAAGCGCTGACACTTGTCACATTTACGCACAAAATCGGTGGCGTCGTGGTTGAGGGTCGGCCAGAAGTAACCTGTACGGAGTACCTTGTGAGCGAGAGACCTGCCACCCGAGTGATTGCCACAGATCCCTTCATGGATTTCTTGCATTACATAAGTTGCTTGGGTGGGATTGAGACATCGCAGGTACGGGCGTGAAAAACCGCGCTTGTAAAGGACGCCGTCAACCAGGGTGTAGTTAGCCGACCGGGCTTTGACTTTGGCGGCCTGCTGTTGGTCATTTGGGAGTTCTCCAGTAGTCAAGAAGAGGAGGATGTCAGATGCCCAGGGGATGGGCTCCGTCTGGAGGAATTGCACTTCTTGTAGGTCGGGCGAGGTGGCCGGGTGGGTTAGGTACTCGAGACGAACTCCATGGCTGAGATCGGAATGGGCGGCAGAGGCCAGCTGGGCCATCTCATCTGCTTTGGAGTTTTGCGCCCGGGGTTTGTGCCTGATCTGGAAAATATTGAAGAGGCGAACGAGGGGGAGTGCCACGTCCCTGTAAGCTCGCATTGTGTCATCCTTGGCATCGAATTCCCCTGTGATTTGGCCGACTATGAGTTGGGAGTCGCTGAACACGGGGATGTGGCTAACACCAATGTCTTTGGCCAGTCGAAGTCCTGCTATCAACGCTTCATATTCGGCCTCATTGTTGCTGGCCGCGAATAAGAGACGGAGGGCACACTTGAAATAACCACCCTCAGGGGAGGTGAGGATGAGGCCGGCCCCGCTTCCTTCCCTGCGAGAAGAGCCGTCGACATTGAGTGTCCAAGAATGAGGATCTTCAGGCTCTGGTGGAGTTGGTGGAGGCAGAGGGTTAGTGGTAGGGACTGGGCTGGTGAATTCCAGGATGAAGTCAGCTACAGCTTGCCCCTTGATTGCTGTCCGGGGGCGATAGGAGATGTCGAATTGGCTTAGTTCTACCGACCACTGCATGAGTCTGCCCGAGAGTTCTGGTTGCTGCATGACCTTCTTTAGGGGCTGGTCGGTGAGGACCACTATGGAGTGGGCTTGGAAGTAGGGGCGGAGTCGTCTGGAGGCGGTGACCAAGGCCAGGGACAGCTTTTCTAACAGGGGGTAGTTCTGTTCCGCTCCTCTGAGAACCCGACTGATGTAGTAGACCGGCCGTTGGACTGAGCCGTCTTCCCTGATGAGAGCTGCACTGACCGCGGTGCTTGATACTGCTAAGTAGAGGAAGAGGGGCTCACCCGTGATTGCCTGGGAGAGAAGGGGAGGATTGGCCATGCACTGCTTTAATTGTTGGAAGGCTTCTTCGGATTCAGGTGTCCATTCAAAAGTCTGCCGAAGAACTTTGAAGAATGGGAGACACTTATCCGTTGCGCGGGAGATGAACCGGTTGAGGGCTGCTACTCTGCCAGTGAGTCTTTGAACCTCTTTAATGGTTTTGGGGGACTGCATCTTAATCAAGGCCTTGATCTTCTCGGGGTTGGCCTCGATGCCGCGCTAACTGACCATAAAACCCAAGAACTTTCCAGAGCCTACGCCAAAGGCACATTTCTCTGGGTTGAGCTTCATCTGGTATTTGCGAAGGGTGGCAAAGGTTTCGCGTAGGTCGGTGAGATGGTCGGTGGAGAGTTTGCTCTTGACTAGCATGTCGTCCACATATACTTCCATGTTCCGACCGATCTGATGGTGGAAGACTGCATTGACTAACCGTTGGTAGGTGGCCCCAGCATTTTTTAGTCCGAACGGCATTACACAATAGTGGTAAGTACCTCGGTCGGTGATGAAGGATGTGTGTTCCTGATCGGATGAGTGCATCATGATTTGGTTGTACCCGGAGAAAGCATCCATGAAGCTGAGCATTTGATGACCAGCCGTGGCGTCGACCAGCAGATCTATGCGGGGGAGTGGGTAACTATCTTTGGGGCAAGCTCGGTTCAGGTCAGAGTAATCGACGCAGAGGCGCCACTTGCCATTGTTCTTGCGGACTAGGACCACATTGGAGAGCCACTTGGGATAGTCTACGTTTCGGATGAACCGAGCTGCAAGGAGTTTGTCGACTTCCGTGGCTATGAGATTATTTCGCTCTGGATGGAAGATACGCTGCTTTTGTCGGTAAGGTCGGAAATGGGGTTCGATACTGAGGCGGTGAGTTATGAAAGAGGGGTCAATGCTTGGTATGTCTGCATGGGTCCAAACGAAGACATCTCTGTGCTCGGTGAGGAGGGCGGTGAGGTCGGCCTTTGCTTGGGAAGGTAATTGACTGCCGATTTTGGCAGTTTTGTGTGGGTTGGTGGGATCGATGTTAACTTCAATGAGTTCCTCCACAGGTTCGCCTCTGATCAACTCGTCCTCATCTCGGACGTCAAGTCCTTCAATGATCATTGCCTCCTTCAGCCTGACTTCTTTGAGGGAGGCCACATAACATTCTCTGGCCACGGTCTGTTCCCCCTGACTGTTCCGACCCCGAGATCGGTAGGGAACTTGAGGGCAAGGTGATAGGTGGATGTGATGGCTTGGAAGGCGTTGAGGGCGGTGCGGCCGAGGATGATGTTGTAGGCAGATGGGCAATCAACCACCAGGAAGGTGAGCAACTTCGTGGTTTGCCGCGGGTACTCCCCAATGGTGATGGGGAGATCAATGGAGCCGATAAAGATCACCCGGTCGCCAGTGAAGCCAACCAAGAGGGTTTGGAGTGGAGACAGACGTTCTTCTCCGATCTTCAGTTGGCGGAAGCAGTTGAGGAAGATGATGTCCGAAGAGCTACCATTGTCGATGAGAACTCGTCTGACCTTATAGTTGGAGAGAACGGTGGAGATGACAAGGGGATCATCATGAGGATAACGGATGCCAGTACAGTCGGTGTCCGTGAAGGTGATGGGCTCTGTCCACTGCTTGGGTTGTTTGAGGGGTCGGTCTACTGTGGCGACTGCCTTGTCTGAGCCCTGTCGTATTTTTCTGAGTTCTGCCCTCTGAGCCGAGCGGGATGGCCCCCCACAGGCGAGACCACCTGAAATAACTCTAATTTCGCCAACTGGTGGAGGCGGATTACCTTGAGGCCGAGGTTGTTGGGGGGGGCGATCATGCCCCTGGTCTGGTTGAGCTGGTCGGCGCGGAGGGGTGTGTCTGCGATTGTCTCTGTGGGGCTCGGCCCTTTGCCTCTGCTGAGGGCGGGTGTCTGTGAATCGACTTAGTCGCCCTTGGCGAATGAGGGTCTCCACTTGATCCTTGAGGTTGATGCAATCGTCGGTGTTATGGCCATGGTCTTGGTGGAAACGATAATATTTGGATTGGTCTTTCCGATTGGAAGGGTTCCGTGGAAGGAGAGGCCACTTGAGGGGGTAGTCCCGTTGGATTTGGTTAAGGACATGTTCCATGGGGGAGTTGAGGGGTGTATAGCGCTCGAACCGACCGGGCGGTCTCACTGGTGCTGACCGGTCGGTGCGAGGGGGTCGGTTGGTGTAGCGGGGTGTTTGGCTATGATACTGGGTGTTGCCGGGTTCTTGGTCTTTTCTCTTTTCTCGGGGGGTCGGGTCTTTAGCTGGCGGGTCTCGGCTAGTGGGTCCTCGGCATTCATGTATTTTTGGGCTTTGGAGAGTAGGGCTGCCATGGAGGTCGGGGGGTTCTTGGAGAGGGAGAAGAGGAAATCAGAGGACCGCAGACTGGCCATGAAGGCTGTGAGCATGACCTTGTCGTCATTTTCGGCAACTTGCAGGGCTTCGGTGTTGAAGCGAGTGACGAAGCTGCGCAGTGATTCCCCCTCGGTTTGACGGATGTTGAGTAGCTGGGTGGCCGGGCGTCGTTGGCGTTGGGCGCCGATGAAATGGCTCAAGAAGGAGTCACTGAGATGCTGGAAAGTGGAGACCGAGTCCGGTGGTAACTGGCTGAACCACAGCCGAGCCGACCCCTTCAGAGTCACGGGAAAGGCTCGGCACATGATCTCGTCGGGGAAGGCATGAAGGATCATGAGGGTGCGGTAGGTCTCCAGATGGTCGATAGGGTCAGTCGTACCATCGAAGGAGTCAATGGTGGGCATTTTGAACTTGGCGGGTAGGGGTTTGTCTCGGATGGAGGCGACAAATGGGGAGTTTGCTGTGGTGGAGGGCTTATGTTGGATATTCTGCATAACCCCTTGGAGTTGGAGTTTCATGGTTCGGAGTTCAGCGTCCCAAAGGGGAATGTTGTCACCGCCAGAGGGGGACAGATGTTGGACGCTGCTGGCTTCTCCTTCGGGGGCTGGAGCTATGACAGACGGACGTGAGGGTGGAGGAGGTGGATGTATATGTGGGTGAGGGGGTTGCAAGCCCCCCGAGTTGGGAGGATTGGGTTGTGGGACAGTATGGCCCGGAACTTGTTCTGGATGGGGTGGAATATCCGGAGGTAGTGGAGGAATAGGGAGGTTCCGCTGGAGCAGAGCATCGATTAAGGCCTGGTTTTGTTCGGCCATACGGTTGATGCTGTTGGTGAGCTCGATGAAGTACTGTGGTGGGTTGTTTGGATTGGGAGGGTCGGTTTGGTGATCGGTAGCATTGTGGTGAGAGGCCATGGATCTAGTCGTGACCATACACTTGACGGGTGAGATGAAGGAGTCGATGGAACAGGGTCTCCGGCGGCAATGAACACAACTGGCGCGCGGATCAACCAGTTCCCACAGACGGCGCCAACTGATGATGCAGTTCGTCCTGGTGAATGGGCTAGATCAATCCAAGCTCCTCAAGCCCACTGGATAACCTGCAAACAAGTTCAACGGGGAACGGGGTAGTCCCCCAGCGAACCCTCCGGCGTGTGAATTAGAAGATGTGGTAGGCAATGTAGAGAGAGAGAGAGAGAGATAGGAAAAACTTAACCTTCATCTTATCTTCCGACTTTGCTTATATCCCCTGGTAATCATTTTGCTGTCCCTGTCGTTCTGACCTTCCCGCCGAAAGCTCATGCCGTGGTTTGCCTTGTGCAAGGTGAGGGGGAGCCATTCCGGCTGAGGGGTGTTGTCGCAATAAATGCTGTGATGGGCTGCATTAATGGTGATGTGCTGTGGCAATAACTTTTGCAGATCTTTGTCTGCTGACGTGGCCTGTTCTGTATCTACCATGTGTCCGAGCATCATTAGCCTTCCCTGATCAGTTGGCCTCCAGCTGTGCTGGGTTTTACTAACCGGGTTGTGCAATGAGGTTTACATGGTGGGCCTGGGTTTATGTGGGCCTATCAATGTCAACTGTTGTGCTAAGAAAATTTATAAATCATTGTAGTATAGTTAGAAAAATGATATGGTATACACATTTTAAAAGTGTGTATCATAGTAGATTGTAGAATTTGTAATTCATAATCATTTATTATATAATTATGTGATATTACTGTTTATTTTTTTATTTTTAGTGGTAAATTATTAAAGTTGAAGTTTCTCAAAAAAAATTAGAATTTTATAATTATGGAAAAATTACTGATAAGTCCCATATTAAAAAATGTTACTCTATCTAGTCCTGAATGTTTTTTTATAAACCATTTAGTCCTTTTTTTACATCACAACATCATCATCAAAACAACATCAAATATCACAACATCATCATTAAACACATCAAACATCATCATCTAAACAACATCCAGCCTCCACTATTGGAGGCCTTCTCCTTTGCCGGGGAGTACAGGCCGTCACTGTCGACGGCGGCCGCGGCGTCTCTGATCGCGATCAGAGCCGACGTCATTCTGCAGAATCTCTCGCTCAAAGGACGGCCGAGATCTGAGTCATTCTCTTTTCATTTGTTTCTTCGCTGAGAATCGCAACAATGATAAAACAAAGACGAAAAAAAATTGTTTCCAACTCAAACTGTTTTCTGGTAAGGAAAATTATATGGGGACTGAGAGTCGCAACAGTGATATAACAATGGAAAAAAAAAAAAAAAAATTCCAATTCAAACAGTTTTGCACAGAATTATTTTAGTAAGTTATTTTAATTTAATTAAAATAATTATATTTGAAAAAGGGGTTAGATTTTTTTTTGTTTTTTTTTTGTTATACGTGATGTTTGTGGGAGAAAAAAATTAATTATAAATTTGTTATAATATTATTCGTGATGTTTAATCGTTATTTTGATGTTGTTTTGATGATGATGTTGTGATGTTTGATGTTATTTTGATGATGATGTTTGATGTTGTTTCGATGATGTTACTCATAAATCTGATGTTTGATGTTTGATGGATAATCCTAATGTTTAATGGTTGAGAATCAGTGTTTGATGTTTGATGAATAATCCTAATGTTTAATGGTTGATGTTTGATGAATAATCTTGACGTTGCTAATGTTTGATGTTGGATGAATAATTCTAACGTTGCTAAAGTTTTCACCGACATTATACGAATAATCCTGACGTTGCTAATGTTTAATGTAAGATAAATAATCATGACGTTGCTAACGTTTGATGTTTGATGTTTGATGAATAATGTTTGATGTTTGGAAAGAAGGGAAATCATAAAAAGGCCTATAGTAAGCTTCTTGGGAAATAGGACCTATTAGTCCAACAAAAAACCTTCGGGACTAAATGGGTTAACATTCCCAAATTTGGGATTTATTGGTGCTTTCCCCTATAATTATTTTATAATTTTTTAAAATAATTATTTAAATCATTTAAATTTGTCTTAACCTATTTGTCTTAGTTATTAGCCTTGACTCCGCCCTTGGTTCTAGGGACCCCTTTGAAAATTTACTATTTTAATTAGCTTCTTCATTTTTTTAAAGAAAAAATAAGTAATTTTTTTTTAAAAAAAAAAAGTGTTATAATAATTTTTTTCAACTTTTTAACTATTTTATCTTTACTATTTTAATTAGCTTCTTCATTTTTTTAAAGAAAAAATAAGTAATTTTTTTAAAAAAAAAAAAAAGTGTTATAATAATTTTTTTCAACTTTTTAACTATTTTATCTCGTTCTCAAACAAAACTTATAAATTTTACCGACTTCATTTAGAACGTTTTTTGGGTCGCACACTATAAATTACTGTAAATGACCGTTCACACTTGATGACGTTATAGATACAACGTCAGTATTTTTTTATGACTTATAAAAAGAAAAGTTATTTGGTGCTTCATGTTTGGTCACGGGCTAGAGGGTGGGACTCACTTTTTGCTAGTGATAGAGGAATAGGATTCGTTTGGAAGGAAGGTTGGGGTTATTTTAGTCACAAAAGAACAAAATAAGATTTTTAATCCAATAAGATAAAACATTAAATTCATAATTATCATATTTTTTCTCTTAAAAAAAATTTAAAAAGCTTAAAAGTTTTTCTCAAATGAGATTTTTTAGTCCCAAGTTAAAATAAACCTCCGTTTGGGAAGTGGATTGGCTTTTTGGTTTTTTGATTTTTTTGACTATTTTAGTCTGGGCTAAAAAACTTGATTTGGGAAGGATTTTTTGACTTTTTTGACTTTTTTTGTGAGAGAATAGTATAATAATTATGGATTTGATGTGATGTTTTGTTTGTTGTGGCTAAAATAACATATTTTGTCTTTTGTAGCTAAAATAGCCACAAACCAACTTGCCAAACGGATCCTAACAAAAAAATTTAAAAGCCAACTTACGTTCCAAACGAACACATAATAGGACATGGTTATTAGTGATGAGTAATGTTAAAGATTTTAAAAATTTTACCAAATGTCTTAATGGAAAATACATATAGACTCACATGTGAATTCCACGCATTTAATAAAAAAATTAGTAAAATTTTTAAAATTTTTAACATTTTTTATTAGACCATCTCCAACCCTTTAGCAAATCTGATATCAAATTTGAATTTTGATGAAAATGGTACTGTTCATGCCTCCAACCGTTCACCAAAGCTGATACCAAAATGAGATTTCACCAAATCTTTCATCAGATCGACGACGAAGAAATAAATTCACCAAAACACTGTTGCGGACCGTTGGAGGGGGACCCGGGTCGACCAACCGGTTGCCCACCCGGTTGACCAACCGGTCGACCGGTTTCCTTTACAATTGGTGGGTTAAACGGGTCAAAAAAAGTTCAAACAGGTCAAAAATATATATATATATATTTCCCTTTACCGGTCGACCGGCCGGTCAACCAACCGGGCGACCGTAGCACCTGCAAATGCATCAATCTTCAAATGAAACCTGCAAATGAATTGTTTAAAGAAACAATTGATGTGAATTGTTTAATTCAAGTTATTATTTAATGTTTGATTGAATTGTTTAATTCAAGCTGTAGGATTGAATGTTTGATTTGTTATTATTTAACTTGATTTATTGAGTTTGAATGAAAGCTGCATATGAATTGTTTAATTCAAATGAAAGCTGCAAGCTGCAAATGAATCTGATACGAATTGTTTAAAGAAACAATTGATGGTGCAGAAAGCATCAAACTGAGAAACAATTGTGTGTAGCTCGCCAAACATCAAACAATTGATGGTGCAGAAAGCATCAAACATCAAACTGAGAAAAAAAAAAATATTTATGCTTACAGGTCGACCAACCGGTTGCCCCCACGGGATTTGATACACCGTTGGAGCGAGTGGTATCAAATTTGATGAAATGAGTCATTTTTGATTCAGATTTGCTGAAAAATCTGATTCACCGTTGGAGATGCTCTTAGTGATTGATTAGAGGCAGGAACACATGGGCCTATGAGGCACCTAATATTTTTTCAATAAAAAACACTAATTGCAACACGGAAAGCTATTGGCAATTAATAAAAGAATAGCAAATGACATTAGCTGCTAATAAATTTAATTTAATTTTTAAATCACCAGGAAAATTTTATCTTTTACTAATTCAATCATATTTCAATTTATTTGAACAGCAATATTATGGACTCATAATTTTTTTAAATAAATAATTCTCAAACCATCTCCTCCCACTTTTGGGACATTTAGCAAAAATTGAATCTTTATTTGGTAAAAATAACAATTTAATTTATTTTGCTTTATAAACTCTTTAAGACGGAAGTGCATAATTGACTAAGGACAGAATAAAAAAAAAATTTGTTGGACAACTCTTTTGATGAGAAACACTTTTATTTTATTTGATACAAATTTAAAAATATTGTGTATGTGTAATTTTGATTGGTTCATCTAGTATGTAGTCTGTTTTTTATAACAGTAAAATGTTATTATGAACTAAAATAATATGTTACCGTGAGACAGAATAACATATTACTGTTTATATCAATTCAACAGTATTTTTTATTTTTTAATAATTTTATAGTCAACATGCATTTTATTTACGACCCCGCTACGTAGCTCGAAAGCTACGTAGCTCGAACAGCTCGATTTTTTTTTCCTTGTTTTCAGACGCAGAAATGGAGGGGGAGGGGAGGGGAGGGGAGAGGAGAGGAGGAGGGAGGAGGGGACTGGAGGGGGCCTAAAAATGGAGGGGGAGGGGAGGGGAGGAGGAGGAGGAGGGGGGCGGAGGCGAGCTGCGACGGCGGAGTCGGGGCTGCGAAGATCGGCCAGAGGCGACGGACGGCGGAGGGCTGCGACGGACGGACGGAGAGCTGCGACACGACGACGACGACGACGGCTGCCTCCTCTCTCTCTCTCTCTCTCTCTCCCTCTCCCTCTCCTCTCCCCTGATTTCAGCCCAAACGACGAAGAAGAAGAAGGAAAAAAAAAAAAAAAATACAGCCCAAAACGACGTCGTTTTGGGCTGTCGAGCCGTTATTCGAGCCTCACTTTCGAGCTCTCGATCATTTTCCTTTTATTTAATAGATTTCGATGAAAGGATTTTAAAAATATAAATTTTATTAAAAACCAACATCTAAAATTTAAAATATTAAATTTCTCACTAAGTATATTTCGATAATAATAATATGTGTTCAACTTTTCAAGATTTTTTTTTTTTTTTTTATATTTACTCTTAATGTATTAAAATTTTATTGTAAAGGGATTTTTACCAAATTTTCCCAAATTTTATATTAGTGTGGGGCAATAGCTGAGACTGGACTTATGCAGCCTGTGTTAGCGCTTCATGTTGGTCTTAAGAAATTGGTTCGGATAATGGGCTTATTTAATGACTTTTGGTGTAAATAGAATCCCACAAGTTTTCCATTTGTATATTTTGGGCCCAAAAAATATTGGCCTTATTTGATTTGTCTCTTGAGAAATAATTTTTTTTTAAAAAATTTCAAAAATTTGTTTGGTTGAAAATTTTTGAAAAAAAAAATCTAAAATTATTTTTTTCTCTGTCCTCTCTCATTCTCTAACATCCTACACATCAATTAATCACTTTTTCTCACAACCATTTATTAAACTACAAAAATAAAATAAAATAAAATTTAAATCATCTCAAAGTCTAAGATTCAAAAATTATTTTCAAAACATATAACCGAATAAATTTTCAAATTTTGTACAAAAATTATTTTTAAAAATTATTTCACAAATACAAACCAAACATGGCCATTATCTCCAAAACTATGTTCATCAAACTGAATTAAAACTTATAATATCATAAAACATTGCAACAATATTTTCTTTGTTTTCTCTGGAGCTTCTAAATTGAGTGACATATCACGTAATCAAAATTTTTTTTTCTCTACAATATACTTTTTGTATTATATTGTACAAAAAATATTGTTTTTTGTACAATTAGGCATCATCTTAGTGGGGCGTTACACAAAGCATGTTCAAAGGTTATGTTATGCCTGACTAATCTTTTGTGTTCTAACCTTTTCCCATTAACAAAAAAGAAAAAAACTTTCAAATACATATGCTCTCACATATAGGGCTATTTTGAAAAGTGGATTACACTTCTCAAATTATAACCCACTTCATTTTCTCACAAAAAGTAACTTTTAATAAGCTTTTAACTAAAAAACAGCTTTTAACCATCTTTCAAAAATAGTTCATATCATATAATTGTCGAGCCAAAATCTAAGATGGTCTAAGTGGAAGGGGAGAAATGAAACATTCAATTATTGTGTAATTTTCGTAATCAGTTGGGCCAATTTCATCACTGAGCTACAAGGCCCATGGAATCACGCTTTGTATAATTGAAATGGGCTTTGATCTGGCAAGGCCTTGCCTTCTTTTCTTGTCTATAAAGTTACAGAGGAAGAGTCCGAGTTTCTGGGTTCTGACTCTCACAGAGCTAAGAAGAAGAAGAAGAAGAAGAAAAAGAGAGAAGAGAGAGAAAGCAATGGAAGCTGCGAGGAGAGAGAAAGCAATTGAGCACGAAATCGGAGGTCTACAAAATGACACTCTTCGTTTTGGACTTCACAGCGTCAAGAGCGAGATCGTTGGATCTCATCCCCTTCAATCTGCCTATCAATCTGTATATATATATATCTCTCTCTCTATATATATAAATATGTAGATATGTGTATATTGGTCTAATTTATGTATGTATGGTGAATCAGACAAAGGAGGTGCAGGAACAGATGAAGAGGAGAATCCTTGTGAACACGTACGGATCGGCTTTTCCTTTGAAGATGGACTTGGATCGACAAATGCTTTCTAGGTATCAAGCTAATTTTCTCCGTTATTTAACCTCTCGCTTTTGCTCCTCCGGTGTCTAATTGATTCACTTTGATTTTTTCCTGTTAAAATATGTGCGCAAATTAGGGTTTTCTCTTTGTGGATTTCATTGCCTAACAATTGATGTTTTTAATAAATTAGTTTATGTAAGTGTAGAAGATGAAAATGAAATTAAAATAGCGAACCAGGTTAGTGAGAGTTGAAGATTAAATTTTGTATTGCTCTTTTTGTTGGTTTTGGGGATGTTACATATTTGGTGCCATTTCATTTGTCTATTAAGGGTTTTGTTACACATGTAAGTGGAATGAAGGGAAAAAGGTGTTTGCTTGTGTGGTTATTCATTTTGATTAAGCATGTATATATATGACCTTCAAAACTAACAAGTGTTTTTGAGTGTCTTGACTGATACTGATTGAAGTTAAAGAGCTAGTTCAAGTAATGGGGATTGCTAGCATAACTGAATTCTGGGGCTTGGGTTTAGGCTTAATGAGTTTAATATGAAGAAAGGTGCCTGCTATCTTAAAAAATTGAAAGGAATATTGAATTGGAAGCAGAAGCTTCTAGTAAGTAGCTGTAAGTCTGCATTATTTGGTCTTTCAAATGTTCGACTGTTATGGCCTTGTCAATTATAATTTTTATTTGCCATGTGTTGAAGGTAGTGTATTTACTTGTGTGACATATTTAGGCTAAGTTTGGCATAACACAAAAAAGTCAAAAAGTCACTATCCTATTTAAGTCACATCATCTTATTTAAATCACATCACCTCTCTACCACATCACTTCAAACCCAACCTATATTTCATAAAAAGTCAAAAAGTGCACTTATTTAGATCATCCCAAATAACCCCTTAGCAAATCCTGTACTTTCTTTGTTTGAAAGTGCTGAAAAGTTATCAATATTTTAACTCATATTTATCCTATCATTTATTACCACGATACCATCCAATGTGGGATTGGAATTCTGTTAGTGTAATTCCAGTCTTGTCCAAAACACTAGATTGAGATATATCATATCCTCTAGGATTCCATTCCCAATCCCATTCTAATAAACTTTATCCTACCTGGGTTCAAATTAGAGTTGTGTATAGGCTTCTTAATATCATCAGTGAATATGTGGAATAAGAAGTTTGTTCGTTGGGAATCGGAACAATGTTATTAATATGCTTGTGCCTTTTGGATGAGGATATTAAGGCAATATTTGGCATGAAAGATTTAAAGGCTGAATAGGATAATAGTATATCAGGAAGGGATTTGACAATGATGTTTAGGAGGATGTGTTGTATGCCAATCTAGTATTTTTTGACATGACCAAAATAAGATGCTTGTACATGCTATGGAATCCCAATACCATTCTTGGATGATACCAGATAGGCCAGGTTAAATGTTAATCAATTTTTTTTATCAAATAAAAATTAAACTTTCAAATCAACGAAATAGGGGCATTGGCAATAGTTGATTTCTGTGATTTTAATGAACAACGTATGGTAGTTTAATTGCCAATAGCTCAAATCAAAATTCATTTAATAGCTGCTTTAGTGTCACATAACAATAGATTTGTGAAATTTCTCTCTGAAAATCATGATTCTTACCGTTAAATTTCACTTGAAGCTAAACTCAAATCACTATAATTTCCTGATCTAAAACCTAAAAAATTGTTAGATCTGAATAAGAAAAATTAAGAAGAAGAAGAGAAGGGTGATCACGAGGAGATGAAGAGAAAAAGATTGGGTGTCGTCTCCAACGGTGATGGCTTAATCTTTCTCCTTCAAGCCAAAAAATGAAGTGGTAGTCAACCTTAGCCATGTCTCTAACAGTGATATCTTCCTGGTGACGTTTGAAGGTGGTAGGTGTAGCTATATGGTATATGTTCACTGCAAGGCTTCATGCTAGTTATGCTTGAATCTAATATAGTATTCTATATAATTATGGATAAGATAGTATTCCATATAATTAGGGCCCTTTCTATTCTTGTTTCTTTTTTTCTTTTTTTTTGTGAAAAAACAATATCAGAAAATTGTAGAACAGGTGAGATCAAGAATTATGCAAATGCAGTGTCGTTTCGGTTGTTTTCAGATTTCTTTGGACTTGTTTTCTCAATATGCAGAAAACTATTTTAAATAGTTTCCTGAGAAGAGCCCATTTTTTAGGAGAATTAATTCAATTGTAATATTTACAAATGCTATGCAAAACATGTTCTTTGCATTGTTTTCATTTTTTTCTCGGCTTTGAGGAAATTTTGTTAGAGAAGAACACACCAAGCGGTCGTTACAGTCATAGTGTATTGTGTGAGAATATTATGTAATTATGGTATTATGTATCAATTAGGTAAGTTGATTAGTGTGAATGTTTGATTGATTGTATAGGGTTGTTTCTTATTATAGATTAGGATTGCTATAAATATTGGTCGTAATCTTTGTATTACACAAGTTGAATATACAGAAAACTATTCAGAAATCTTACATGGTATCAGAGCCATGTCCGAAACCTTAGGTTTGGCCAGCATTCACGCTGTTGTTCGAAGTCGTCGCCTGTTGTTCAAAGTTGTCTCTGGGTGCCTGGTTTGAAGTCGCGACTCAGGGGTTCGCCTCTCTCTCTCTGGTTTAGATACTCGAATACACACATCTGGTTTGTGGGTCTCGATCTCTCTCTTGGGTCATGGTCTCGTCGTCTTCGTCGTCTGTTGCTCTGTTTGTCTCTCTCTCCATATCTATCTCTCTGTGTCCGTGTTTTTGGCTCTATAGTACTGTTCTTTGGTTAAAAATGATTATTTACAATTTGGCCCTTGGTATTTAGTATTATCCTTCAACCTGTTAATCTTTGGTTTATTACAATGACAGACACTAAAATCCAAGCCATCAGATGTAAATTCACAGGTGCCAATTATGCTTTTTGGGCTAGTGTTATGAAGAATTTCCTTCTTGGTTAGAAAAAATGGGGCTATGTTTCTGATTCTGTTTCTCGTCCATTGGACTCGAAACAAGAAGGATATCTGACTTCCTGTGACACTTGGGATTGTGATAATGCCCAAGTTCTGACTTGGTTTCATAATTCTGTGGATGATTGTATTGGAATAATGTTTTCCAAATACAGTACTGCGAAGGAGGTGTGGGACTATTTATTGGGTGTGTATCAACAGTCCAACTTTGCCTAGCGGTATGAGTTGGAAACAGCTAATCAGAGTGCTCGTTAGAGGTATCATCTATTCAGAACTTCTATATTGAGATAACAGGTCTCTGGGATTAATTGGCTCTCATGGAACCATCTAGTCTCAAGGCACTAGACGCTTATGTTGGGTTTCGGGAGCAAGGTCATTTAGTGCAGTTCTTAACGGCTCTCTTCCCTCAGTATGAGATTATATGTGGTGGCATCCTTCATCAGTCTCCTCTCTCCTCTGTGGATGCTATTGTTCGTGAGCTCTTCTCCGAAGAAACTCGCCTTAAGATGGCCAGTCAGATTTTGTCTCCATCTGTCTTCTTGGCTTCTACTCAGCCTCCTCTGTTGTTAGCCCCACCATCTCATTAGCTTCAGGGCCATGCGAAGCCGAAAAAGGAGCCACTAGCTTGTGATGAGTGTGCTTTTTGTCATCAGAAGGGCCATTGGAAGTACAACTGTCCTAAGAAGGGATGTCAGTCTGCTTAGTCTTCTCAGCCGCTTCAGACACAGTTTCGACCTCCTACTGCTTATACTACATCTGCTCCGGCTTTTGATCTTGACTTGGCTTCCTTGCGTGCCCATATGGCTCAGCTTCAGCATCTCCTGTCTACCTCTTAGCCATCCTCATCTGCCTTTGCTCTCACCTCTCTTCATTCAGGTTTGTTTGGGCCCTCTTTAGGTATCTGCTCTTCTGTCTGGCTTTTTGACTTTGGTGCCTCTTATCATATGACTCCTCACCTTTCCTTACTTCAAAACTGTATCCCCCCTTCCTCTCTTATTACTGTTAATACTGCTAATGGGTTTGGTATGCCTGTTCTATCTGTTGGGTCTGTCTTACACTCTGTTATGTCTGTTGTTATTATTCCCTCTGTTCTTTATGTTCCTCAGCTATCTATCAGTCTATTATCTATCAGTTAACTTGATACTTCTGATTTTAATGTTATCTTTTCCTGTTCTGTCTATTATGTGCAGAATCGGGTGTCCAAGAAGTAGATTGGGACCGACCGTAGAGTTAGAGATCTCTATGTGGTAGAAAGCTTGCATCTCCTCTTATCCACCTCTTCAGTTGCTTTTTTCTCATTTCATCAGTTAGATTCTCAGTCGAGTCAGTTTTACTTATGGCATTCTCGCCTAGGTCATTTGTTTGTTGACCACTTACGGTCTTTAATTCAGTCAAGATTATTGGGTAAAGTTTCTCCTTGTCAAATTGATGAATGTTAGGGGTGTAAACTTGCCAAAATATCAGCTTTACTTTTTAATAAAAGTACTTCAGTTTCTGTTTCTCCATTTTCTCTTATGCATACTGATGTTTGGGAACCCTGTCCTGTTCTCATTAAAGGGGGTTCCACATACTATGTGTCTTTTGTTGATGATTGCACCCGTTATATTTGCGTTTATCTTATGACTCATAAATTTGACTTTTACCAAATATATCATACATTTCAGTCTATGATCACTACACAGTTTGGGGCTACCATTAAATTGTTACGATCTGACTTGGGTGGGGAATATTTTAAAACTGAGTTCTGTGAGTATTTGGCCAATTTGGGTACCATTCACCAAACTTTTTGTATTGATACATCTGCCCAAAATGGTCGAGTCGAGCGTAAATTAGGTCTCTTCTTGAGACAATTAGGTCTCTTCTTCTCCCTACCTCAGTTCCAGCTTCGTTTTAGGGCGAGGCAGTTCTTACTGCTGCTTTTCTTCTTAACCGTATGCCTACTCCCCTTCTTTCTGGTCGGTCTTCTTATGAGGCTCTGTTTTCTCAACTTCCCAATTACTCATTCCTTCGTGTGTTCGGGTCTGCTTGTTTTGTCCTTCTTCCCGTAAAGATCAGACCAAACTTAGTGCCCGGTCTGTCCTATGTGTTTTTTTGGGTTATAGTCTTACTCAGAAAGGCTATCGGTGTTATGACACTATTTCCCGTTGTCTTTACGTCTTCCCGTTATGTTTCTTTTCTTGAACATCTGCCTTACTTTCAGCTTCCTCCTACCACTGCTCCAGTTTCCAAAGAGGATTTGGTTCACATTGATCCATTTCCTTCTGAGGTCCCTTTTGATGAGTACATCACTACTGTTCCCCATGCGCTTACTCCCTTTTCTCCGCCGTCTCCCCAGCCTGCTCCTTCTCCTCTTTCTCTTCCTCCATTATTTGTTTATTCGCGTCGCCCGGCTCTCCCTCCACCAATTGTCTCTGCTCCTACTGCTAATTCTCCTGCTTCTGACGACTTTGATCCTACTGCACACCGTTATCCTACTAGAGCGAATCATTCTCCAAACAAGTTAGGTTGGTCTAATATATGTTTTTGGCTTCCTATTATACTTTTTTGTCTATTATTCATTCTTTTTCAAAACCTCAGTCTTACGAGGAGGTCTGTCAGGATTTCCATTGGATTCAAGCTATGGAGGATGAGCTGTCTGCTTTACAGACAAATAGTACTTGGGAGTTGGTTCCTTTACCTGCCGGTAAGAATCTGGTTGGTTGCAAATGGGTTTACAAAGTCAAGACTCATTCTAATGGTTCTCTTAAGCACTATAAAGCTCGTCTGGTTGCCAAAGGTTTCTATAAGAGTATGATATTGATTATGAGGAGACCTTTGCTCTTGTTGCCAAGATGACTACTATCCGTATTTTGATCTCTGTCGCTGCTGTTCGTTTTTAGCCTCTTTATCAGATGGATGTTAAGAATGTTCTTCTTAATGGCCATCTCACCAAGGAGGTTTATATGCGTCCTCCCCCTGGCCTTCACCATTCCTCTGGACAGGTTTGTTGCCTTCGGCGTGCTCTATACGGTCTGAAGCAGCCTTCTCGTGCTTGGTATAATTGCTTTTAGACTGTTGTTACTGCACTTGGGTTTTCATCCTTGTGCTCAGGACTCTGCTTTATTTCTTCTCCACACTGCTGGATTTGTTGCCTTATTACTGTATATGGACGATATGATTATCATTGGTTTTGATTCTTCTGCTATCTCGGAGGTCAAGCAGCATCTTTTCCGCACTTTTGAAATGAAGGATCTGGGCCCTTTGTGGTCTTTTCTTAGTATTGAGGTCACTTCTTCTCCCAAGGGCTATTTTTTCTCTCAGGCCAAGTATGTCAATAAGGTTATTCATTGTGCCGGTCTTACTGACACTAAGATTTTTGATACCCCCATTGAGCTTAATGTGAAGCTCACCCCTACTGATGGTGTTTTTCTAGATGATCCTACTTTATTTCGAGAGCTCGTGGGTTGCTTAGTCTATTTGACGGTTAGTCGCTCTGATCTTATCTATGTTGTTCATGTGGTTAGTCAGTTCATTTCTGCTCCTCATTCTACACATTGGGTTGTTTTGGTTTGGATTCTTTGTTATCTCCAGGGTACTATCTTTCAGGGTTTACTGTTGTTTTCTACTTCTTCTTTGGACTTGGTAGCTTATGCTGACTCTGATTGGGCTGGTAATATCACTGATTGCAAATCCACTTCTGGCTTCTGCATGTTTCTTGGTGATTCCTTGATTTCTTGGAAGAGCAAGAAACAGACAATTGTTGCGCGTTCCACTGCCGAGGCTGAGTACCGTGTTATGGCTCTTGCCATTGCTGAGATTGTTTGGCTTTGTTGTCTCTTAACTGATTTAGGTGTCCCTCAGTCTTCTCCGACCTCCTTTTACTGTGACAACCGCAGTGCTATTCAGATTGTCCATAACACTGTCTTTCATGAGCTGACGAAGCACATTGAGATTGATTGTCATTTTGTCCATCAGCATCTGCAGTCTGGCTCCATCTCGCTTCCTTTCGTCTCTTCGACATTGCAACTTGCTGATTTCTTTACGAAGACTCATTCAACTGCTCGATTTCTGTTTCTTCTAGGCAAACTTTCAGTATTTTGTGCTAAAACACCTTGAATTTGAGCAGGGGTGTGAGAATATTATGTAATTATGGTATTATGTATCAATTAGGTAGGTGATTATTGTGAATATTCGATTGATTGTATAGGGTTATTTCCTATTATAGATTAGGATTGCTATAAATATTGGTTGTAATCTTTGTATTACACAAGTTGAATATACAGAAAACTATTCAGAAATCTTACAATGTTGAGAGTGTTACTTTCAATACTTGTGTTCTTATTCTGCTCCATTGTGTACACTCATATAGCCAATAACTTTTGTAATTTCTTTTTATCATAGTTGTGTCCTTTGTCTGAATTGTGGATGTGTGCATGCATGCACAATTGTGAGATTTGATGGGAACATATGTTATCTGAATTATGGTCATGTTATTAGTAGTTCACTGCAATTATGCATAGCACATTCACTTTACAATATCAAGTATGTTATTATGGGTGGATATCTTTGTCATATTAAAGAGTAGCAAGTTATGAAGTTTTGTCCTGCACTCTGCTCTCTCTTAAAAGCTTTTTGCAGCACATTTGTACATACTAGTTCATATATGTTATGATGTTTGTTATATGTAATGTGAAAACTATTTTATTTCATATCTTTGTTGAAATTGGGACCTGAAAAACTTCCTCTTTTTTTTCCCAGATTCCAGAGGCTTCCAGGTCCAATACCATCTTCCATGCTAGGGTTAGAGGCACTGACCGGAGGTTTGGAAGACTTCGGTTTTGAAGATTACCTGAATGGTAATAAACAAATATGAATCAAGCTTTATTTTATAGTTCAGTAGTAAATTTCCATTTTGGAATTCACATGTTTCAAGTAACCATAGTGGTCCGATTCCTCTCCTTAGCTCTAACCTTTAACTACATCTCTCTGCTATGCTAATTAACAAATGTTCTAAGTTCAGTCATCCCTTACACGCTTTTGTTTTATCTTATGGTAATAAAAAATATCCTAGTTCTTGTCGGTTTTCTTCTCAAACTTAATTTGACACAATTTTAACATATGAAGTAGCCAAATTAGACTATCAGAATGTCCTGAATTTGATTTCGCACCCATGCTAGGTTGTTGGTGAATCATATAGCCTTGTTGACAATAAAACAATTGAAATATGTTTCTTACATCTTGTTTGATGTTTTTTTTTTTTGGCAGACCCACGTGAGTCTGAAACATTCCGCCCCCTGGACATGCATCACGGAATGGAAGTTAATCTTGGACTCGCCAAGGGACCAGCCTGCCCCAGTTTCATCTGAAGAATTATGTTGCGCTTGCCAAAGAAAATTTTAAGTTCTACTTTGTTTTGCTGTTTGTGGATACTATTTTTATTTCTTTAAACTTGCATTAAGTTCAAATATACATTAGACTGGCGCAATGAGCAGCGCATGTACTCTTTCTTCTCAGTTCTGAAGTATCCATCCTTTTGGTTGCAATTGTTTACGTTTCAAAAATTTAGGTTGCGTTTGGTAGAGTTTTATAAATATGATTTGAGAGTATAAGTTGTATTTTGAGTTTGTGAGTTTTAGAATTATGATTTGAGTGTGAAAAATTTATTTGGATTAATAGAGTTTTGAATTGAGTGAAATTTTTTGATGTGACATATGATATTTGATACAAAAATTTACAATTCATTACTAAACATACAAATCAAAATTCTATTAAAGCACATAAAAAAAATTTTAAAATTTGAAAATTATTTTTTTCAAATATATAAAAATTAACATATGTCAATTGTAAAAAAAAAAAAAAATAATAATAATAATAATAATTTCACTGCTCCGGTCAATCGGCCGGACGACTGCTGGGACGACCGGTTAGGTTAAATTTGAAAAACGTGCCCCAGACCGAGTTTTCAGCGAGAATTTCAACCAAACATCATATTGGAATATGGGTGTAGAATTATTGTTTGGAAACACAACCAAACACAGCCGTACAATTTCTTTGGTTATTTCTTTCAAAATGAAACAAGCCCTCGAGGAGCACAAAAATGAAACAAAATAATAAGGCAAAAAATATATATATTTATATATATGTTTAATGATAATTTTTTTTTCCTTTCGATTTTTCAGTTATGTAGGGTTTGATTGAGTAGTATAGAAAATGCCATGATATGGGTTAATCATGCTGGTTCTCCACTCAACTAAAAGACCATTTTCACGGACTTTTCTTTGTCTTCTTTTTCTTGAAATTTTTTATTATGCATAGCCTCTGCCCAAACCCTTAAAACATAAAATCAAAAATAAAATAAAATAAAATCGCCAGTTTTTTTAATTGATTTTATTTTATTTTTAAAATCAGCCTATTTTTCTAAATAAAAAAGGGTTAAAAATAAAATAAAGAGTGTTTGTGTTTGGCTGTGCAGCACCGAGTTCCCTGGTGGTGGCGTGGTTCACTTTCCGATGATCTAAAACCCTAGAAATCCAATCCAATATCATTTCCTCGTGTGTCCATGATATACAATTTTGGAACTGGTAAAGCATTACAAAGGGTATTTAGTCTTTTTGCTTAAGCTGTAAATTGGCTTAATGATGTTCTAGGCAAAATCACAGAAGGTTCAAATTTGATCAAAATCTTACTAGGGCAGTTTTGATTGAGCACAACAACATTTTTAGGGCATTTCAAGTTTGATACTGCAGCAACAAATCAGTATCGATATTCCCAAATTCTACAAAATCTTGAGCCATCAAATTCAAGTCCAACAACTTTTCATCAATTTACGCCAACAAATGCTAACATATTATAAGAATCCAAATTTTCATCAATTTCCTGTACTCACTTGGTAATCAAACTCTCAATCAAAGAAAAATTTATTGAGTTCTAGTTCAGTTACATCCAAATCTGTACAAATACAAACCCTGTAAGCGTACAACTGAACAGACCTCTTAGGCATACCAAATTTCAAACAGATACAATTCATCCCTACTCTACTGATCTTCTGGGAACGTCACCTTTGCCATTCACCGGAGAAACAACCGCAAGAATAACAAAACCACCCAGAACAACAATCAAGACACCCAAAGAGTTCACTAGCAATGCCTCATTAGAATAGCGTGTTATAATCTGGTGAGTTTGAAGGAATGTGGCTTTTTCTAGGATGCCTGTAGTGCAGGTAGCAACAGCGAGGGCGTAAATGTAAACCCCAAAAAATACATGCCATGGTAACAAGGTAGCTCTGCTGTTTCTCGAACCACCTGGGTACCAAAAGATTGCAAATCCAGCAGCCCACTGTCCACAAGGAGTAATTACAGAATTTTAATTTAAATTATGTGATTTTAAAAGCATACTTATCTTCCAAAACAAAAAAATATGTGCGGGGTGGCTAAGAGAAAGACCTGGATGCCAAATAGAAGAAGACAAGCCAGGCCGAGCCATGAGTGAAGGCTGTAGAAATTGTCGATGCCCTTGTCGTTGTGAAATTTCAAAGCAGCCCAAAAACCAATTATGCTCAAACAGAAAGCCAAAAATTGTAATGAAAGATGAACTAGTTTTTTGAGGCTCTTTGTTCCTGAGACAGTCTTGTAAGCCAGCATGGCTGCATAAATCCATACAAAGCAATTTAAATAAGTTACTTATTTATTTATTATTATTATTACATTAGGGAGGCAGAAGATGACTTAAATGAAACCAAATGAAGGGATAAATATTAGAAACATGTTGACAAAGTACAACACACTTTTATTACTTCTTTTCATGCATAAAAAGTTCTCAGTTATCAGTTCAACACCTTCCAACCCTAAGGTATACAAAGCCACTGAACAACACAACAGAATAAGTGTTGGGATTCTTTTATTTATATATATATTTTTTTGGCAAGCAATATTAGTTCATGAAAAAAAGGAGGGTGCAACTCTAATACACTTCGTGTATGCAACTAAAATCAAAGCTTGTCACCATGATTAATATCTCCTATAAAGTTCAACAAAAGAAAAGGAAGATTCAGAACAATTGTTGTACTAACAGAAAAGCAATAAAGAAAGGTGCATAAAGCAAGGAAGGAGAAGTACAATCTCTTGTCAAACCTTTTAGCAAATGTGAACTTACTTCGTTAGTGTAAATATGTCCCTGCACATACTTGTTATCATTTGTTAAATGGAGAAAATCTATTTTACATTTTCAGTAAACAGAGTTAGGTGGTGTGGTTTCCTACAAACCAAATGAGAGTGTGAAGTACTTAAAGGGCAAACCCATTGAGTCAACTCAGTGGGCCAACTCACCGAGTCTCCACAAAACCCTCCACGAGAAATATCATTGCTAGGTCCTCTCTTGCATCTCCCTCACAGTAACACCACCCTCTCTGCCCCACTCTCTTTTAGCCTCATCTCTCTCATCTGCCTCTTCACTCACTCTCTCACAGTCACAGAATTACCACTACTACCAGTAGCACCACCACAATCTCCAACTTCCTTGCTCAGTTCCAGTATTCCCGAGCCCCTAAGCCACACAGAGTCCCCCTCACTTGTATTCCATATCTCCCTATCTCCCTACATCTCTACAAACATTCTCAATTTGGCTAATTTCTATAATTGTTGCATGTTTTTTATTTGTAGGCAAACCCCAAAAATCCTGATCCTCATATAGTTAAAAAAAACACCCTACACTTGTTGGATTCCCTAGTGGGTTCGGGCCACAACCTAACCCAACTACATGTACAAACCCAAAACTCAAATCTATATTGGTTAAAATTTTCCAATCTTTCCACCAAAGATTTTGGTACTAGTCCCCGCTGATAGCCATAACAAATGACCTACTGCCTCATGTACACCTGCCTATTTAATGTTCCTAATGTCAATCTTGAATAAAAACAAAATAAAATTACCCCTTGTAAAACTTCCTATATAACCACAAATGTATACAAATATCTAACAGCTCAACCATAAAGCTGAATTGTAATAATAAAACTATGCATTTTGAAATCAAGCTCTACAAACAATCAAATTATTTCCAATCAAAATGGGTGTCAATAAATCAGAGACTGTTCAACAACTTTCCCAGTGAAATTGAGATAAATATAGAGCAAAGAAGCAATCTTTACCTTCACCGTTGAGAAGTACGAGACTAATCACCATCAATACAGGATGGACCTGTAACAATAATACACAAAAAATAATATGAGTAAGAAGAAAAAAAAGAATGCTCTGCATAGCCAAAATACAAAGCTAATGCAATAGGGGAAGAAAATGAGAGAATAGGGAGATTTAGAGGTGGAGAAAGGGTAGAGAGAGAAAGAGAGAGAAAGGACATTGAAGATGAGATCTTTGTTGTCGGAGATGAGAGCTAATCCTCCTCTGTAATGTAGAGTCCATGTAAGGACTAGAATTGTCACCAGGACTCCGATCATCCTCACCATAACAAAGATCGGGAATTGAACCACAGGAACCGCCATCATCAAACTCAACTCTACTCTGTACAAAACAAACAAAATATATGCCTCTGAGAAATAGAGTTTTAGACAGAGAGAGAGTATGTGTTCTTCGAGATCTGCAACTCTGATGGACTGTTAGAAAATTTTTGAAGGAAACAAAATTAAAAAATCAGCCCTAAAGTCCACGTTGGGGGCAATGGTTAGGGGTAGAAACAACCCTATTATGCTTCTTAATTTATCACGCTTAAATATTTTAAATGATATAATATTAATATTAGACTTTGCATAATAAAATATTAAATAAATTAAAATATTTACCAGATACATCTTTATGATGATTATTAAAAATAATAAATTAAATATCTCAAGTATTTTTTTAAGACAAAAAATATGAATAAATAAATAAAACAATATATATATTTTTTATTTTTTCACAAATTTAAAATCTAAATACTACCTCAAATTGTTTGTTTTGCTCAAAACATTTTCCCAAAGATTCTTTTGCATGAGTGTTTTTTTTTGTTTCCTTTTATTTTGTTCTAATTTTATAATTGATGACAGTGGTGATTGTAGTAATTGTGGTGTCAGTGATAATAAATGGTAGTGGCAATGATAATAATGAATAATAATGTTGCGATGGTGCTACACATATTACTTAATGTACATACTAGTGTACTAACTAGTATTATGTCATTATTACTGATCCCGTATTATACAAATTAAAAATATCTAAAACTTCTAAAACTATGCTACATTATCTATTAATATACTAATTAGTACATTAATTGGTACATATAACATTATTTAGCCTCCGTTTGAGAAGTGTGTTGGCTTTTTGGCTTTTTGGCTTTTTTGACTATATGAGCCTGGGCTCAAAAGCTTGGTTTGGGAAAGGCTTTTGGCTTTTTGACTTTTTTGACTTTTTTGTGAGAGAAGAGTATGATGATTATGGGGTTGGATGGGATGTTTTGTTTGTTGTGGCTCATGAGCCTATTCTGTCTTTTGTGGCTCATTGAGCCAAAAAAGCCCAATGAGCCCTTGCCAAACCAACCCTTATAATGTTGACAGTACTATAGGTTTTAGAGTGATGATACCGGTAGTGATACCGATTTAAAGACGACAACTATGATAGTGTATTAATCATGAAAAGGTAACAGTGGTGATGATGGTAATAGCGTTAATAAGTAAAAAATCTAATAAGCCCATGTTAAGTTTATCATAAAAAATATATTTAGATTGTTTTCATTTTAATTGTGCCCATGTCAAAAATACATTAAAAAATTAGTCATTTTTGCTTAAAGAAATGGAGCATCAATCTATTGATAAATCAATCATACAATAGTAGAGAGCTTCTAAGTACATGTACTTGATTTCTCTTCATGTCCACTCTCTCAAAGGTAAAAGGGCTTCGCAACATGGTACAAAAATTTTATACACAGTGAAAACAAAATTAAGAAATGCATTGCGTGAAAGTGGAATAAGTATTCATATTGAATTACCAAAAGGACCTAGTACATTTGATTGAAGAGTAAGACTATTAGAATATCATTGAACCCAAGCCAAGAATTTCATGTTTCTTATCAAGAGTTCTTTTTTTAAAGAATTTGTGTTAAAGCAATGGAACCACTTTTGCTTCCAATCGAATTCCCTTGATAGAATATAGGATGCTGACTAAAAAGAAGCAATCTCCTTCCATAGTTTCACATCGTTTCTAGTATAGAGGATTGACTCATTTCATACTAGAAAGGATTGACTCATTTCATACTAGAAACAATCACAATAACTTCTTTGATAACACATTCCTATTTCTCAATAATCTTTTACCATCAAAACAATTGACAGAATCTCTTTTATATTAGTCCCTTGATATCTTCTTCTCATAAAAGCAAAACCACTTTGATTCTTGAATAATCCAAATCGCTTCTTCTTTAATGGTAGTTACCCATAAAGTATGTATAGTTAATGATATATCAAATGCTTTAGTTACTATTATTAAATTTTCAAATTGATTCGATTGAACTAATATTTAGTCCACAAGAAGAAAAAGAAAAAGAAAAAATATATATATATTCACATGACTAAATTCAAAGGTCCCATTTAGTCCACAAGTTTGCTTATTATAGAGGATAAAAAGAAAAGAAAAAACAAAAGAAATACCTTCTGCATCTTGGGGTTTCACTTGTTTTTCTAGCAGAATTCCAAGGGACCAACCAGCAAACAAAAAAAAAAAAGAAGAGTGCACAAAAGCTAAATTTAACCAACAGCACCTAAGTTCATCCCAATGTAAGATTTAAAAAAAAAACCCCAGTGCTAAGTACTATCCGGCAATCGTGCTTAACATGCTGTGCCCTATGACCCGTGTCCCCTACCCCTCCCGATATAGCCATAGCTCCTTGCATAATAACCACCACGAGAATAGCCACTGCGACCAAGTCCACGTCCACGGCCACCACCATGACCACCATGATGCCTTGTGAAATCACCAAATGTCTGCAAAAACCAAGATAACCATCATGATAACTTGTATGGTATGGGTAACGCAAAGATGGAAGAATAGAACAGCGTGGCCTGTGACTAAGTTTTGCAACAACATGAACAACATTTTACTCTTTGGGGAGTTAGAAATCTTCTAAGACTGTGTTTGGATCTTGAATTTAGAGAGAGATTTAGGGTGAAAAAAGAAAAAAGTGAGGGAAACATGAAATTTTTTTAGCTTATTTCATTCACAATTTCCTTCCCTTCTCTTTTCTCTCAATATATCTCTTTCCAAATCCAAGATCCAAACACAGCCTAAAAAAACCAGCCAAATTCCCTCTCTTTTTTTGGGTATTAAAGATGAGAAGGCAAATCAAACCCGTAACCTCCTAGTGACATGTATGGATTCTAGCCATTGGGATAGTAAGTGATTGTTAAATAAGGATTCAGAAATTATTCAAAAACAAAAATCTGTTCTGGCATTCAGAATTTATTGAGAAAACATAGGAACAGTACCTCAGCATCCATTTTCATCCGTTCAGAGAACTTGGTCCTCCCATTAAGTGAGCCACGATCAAGAGCATTACAAGACAGAGAATCGAAGAAGTCATCCTTAACATAAACAGGCTGTAAAGTCGAGAAAAAATTTGCTAAACACCATTAGTGGAAGAACAAAATATGAAAATTTTCTGGGTAGAATACATGTAAATATACATAAATACATCAAAGATATACATATATATAACACATAGATTAGATCTGGATTGAGCTAGGAAGGAAAGACATGGTAGCGTGCAAACTTAACTATAACTACGGCCCTAGATGAAGTGAAGCGAAACCAGGACTAGCTAAGCTTTGCTGAGCAACCAAATATTTAACTATAGTAGTAATAAAAAAGTACCTTAACCTCGAGTTTTGATGGTCCAGCATCATCTTCATCTTGTGAACCATTTCCATCTTCTTGGGTTTTGTTGCTTTTACCAAGATGATCCCATACTTCATCCTTGTTAAATTTTTCATTCATTGTTAAAAAATCAAAGTCCTCCGTGAATCTGGTCACGGGATGTAAATTCTGCAAAACCAAATAATGATAACATCAAAACAGTACCAAGGCTACAAATGCATAGCCTTACAAAGGCAAAGTAGGTGCTTGAGGAATAAATGAAAATTTAACTGAGCATTCCCACATGGAGTGACAGCTTAAATTTCACTAGCCACTTTGACAGGCAAACAAACAAAATCAATCCTTGACCTACTCGCTCTAAACCCTAAGACAAAACCATACAGACTTGGCCTGTGAAATTGGTCAAATTACACAAATCTAGCATTTAGACTAAAATGGAATGCTTTAGAACTCTACATTAGAACAAGATAACAACGTTGTATTTGTTTTAGAGGGTTTTTCATAGGTTCATATTGTTGGGTAGTGTGGATCTTAATAAGTACTAAACACTAACCACTAACCACTCTGACCCCCCCAACCCAACTTTTGGCATAAAGGTATTTTTGATATTTCACAATTCTACACTCTTGCCCTAATACTATGTATTTATAGATTTAGTGCCACATCTCTCTATATTGTACTGTAACTCTTTTTGGATCATAATGAAACTAAAGCGACCGTGGATGTCCCCCTACAGAAATCTTTGTGTCCTTGTGTACTTGATTTTGATTCTTGTTTTAAACCTGTTTTTATTTCGTGTTTCACTGATTGTAGTTAGGTGTATCAATTCCTAATACTTATTGGACTGCATAGCAACTCTATGTTAATTGGGCTGTTTTTTTTTTTTTGTGGTAAATTTGTTTGATGAAGATGGATGTTTCTTGATTGCTTTTCCAAAGTCACCATATTCCCACCTGGTTCATATGGGGTTGGGGGAAACTCACCCCCTTCCTTTCAATTTAATAAACTTCATGCTTTCATTGAAAGCTTTAGTAGATGCTAAATCTCCAATCAAATCCCCTTCGGATTTTATTAGCAGACAAAATAGAGAGGAAAAAAAGAAAAAGAAAAGAAAAAGTGGAACAGTTCCATACGAGGTTTGACAATTACATATTTTACAAATACTTTTTGTCATGGGTAACACAGAAACAGAAGGCAGAAAAAATATACATATCTTCAAAATAAACAAGAAAAGTCAGGGTAAAATAACATTCAAGTGATCTGACTTACTGAGTATTGTGTAATCAGTAGAAACTCAACAATTCACCAACAGTTGGCTCATTTAAAGGTCTAAATTACAAGAATACTTTTTATGGTGCAGCACAAGTAATATGACCATGCAAAGGCTAAAAAAATGTTATTACCCCATTTGCTCTTACTCTTTCATGCCCTCCTCTATTATAGTGGCGAATGTGCAAAGGAGCTCCACTTAACTGGAAGAGGGACAAAAGCAACAACAACAACAAAATAAAAAAAAACAAAAAGATATATTAGAATATTAAACATAAATTAAACCTACTTTTGAGTTACAAATTGCTCAAAAATCTCAATAATCAATTAAAGCAATTAATTCTGAGTTGGCATAATTCCATGAACACTTTGATCTATTGAAATCTTGTATTAATTATATAATGATGCAAAGATCTGAAACAAGACATGAATAAGTTGGGTGAATTTACTCTATAATCAATTCGACTCACAAGTATCTCATTACTTAGATCATATATCAAATGGATGCTTCTGTATATAAATCAAACATTAAAGATATTCATAAACTTATTTCATAATTTGTATGAGTTCAATAATGTTTCTGATCCTAGACTAAATGAAAGCAATTCTCTCCGAAGACAACTCCGATCTTGTGCAACATATATTATAATTTATAACCATCGATATATATCAGTCATTAGAGTCTTGTTAGTTGTCCTCATTAAGAATAGTGCTACAGTTATTTAGGATGTAAAGACCAGAATTTGGGTCTTATTCCATGACTATGTCAACCTAGGTCAATCTTAGAAGGTTATTGTGTGATTATTGTGCTAGGGCCTACAATTAGGTATCTTGAAAGGAAAAAGAAGAAGTAGAAGAAAAGATATCAATAGAATGATTATGTGGAAGCTCTAAGCTCACTCTCTCTCTTCACATGAGCATACACACCACCTTACTTCTTTTTGTTACTTCAACCTCTCTTGTGAGTGAGAAGCTCAGAAGCCATTTTTGCACCCTCTCCCCTCTCGTCTTCTCCACTCTCCTCTTATAGTTTTTTCTTCTCTACTCTCATATCTTTCATTCTCTATTTCAATTCTTGATTCTTTCTCTTCTGCTGTATCTTCTTACTCTCTTCTCTCTACTCGTCTCTTCTAGTCCTATTCTCTTTTGCTTATCGTGTTAATTGAAGAACTCTTCTCTACTCTCATATCTTTCATTCTCTCTTTCAATTCTTGATTCTTTCTCTTCTGCTGTATCTTCTTCCTCTCTTCTCTCTACTCGTCTCTTCTAGTCCTATTCTCTTTTGCTTATCGTGTTAATTGAAGAACACTAGCCAAGGTTACATCAACATCTAAACCACTATTACACTTCTAGCCACAAAACAAATTACACTTCACAAAACCCAACACAGAAATAAATGAATAAATAAATAAAAAGAAATAAAGAAAATTAAATTCAAAAACAAAAAAGGGGGAGAGGGGAAAAAAAGACATGAAACGAAAACAAAGGCACAAGATAATTTAAATAAACAAGAATATCATTTCACACACACCAACCATTGCTTTGAAAGCACAGGATCTGACCTCACATGGTAGTCATCCATGTTGAGAACATAAATCAGTTATGGAAGCTTTGCGTAGTCAAATCAAATACAGCATCAATACCTTGCAGCCAGGTGGTGAAGGCAGAGGCAAAATTGGTGCCTGAGCTTCCACCAATGTTGGAACAGGTAGTTCTGATGATGATACCAGAACCACCTCAACATCCTGAGCTGTCTGTAGAGACTGGGATGAAGGAGCTGAGGTAAGCCCAGGCTGCAAAAGTTGACCTGGTGTTACCAAAGAAGGCATCGATCCCCTCATTCAAGAAAGAATTGGATATCCCAGTAAGAGAAGGCTCGGGTTCAGAGGCACCATTATGTGGCATTACTGAACCAGGAACTATTGTAGGCTTGTTAGGAACAGCAGTCAATGGAAATACCAATGGCAGACTAGTGCTGAAAGCAAAGTGAGGAGTCGTATTAGACATTAAAGTTGTTGATGAACCTGGAGCTACAGTAGGAAAACTGCCCAGGAAGCAAAGGTGAATGCAAATTGAAGGTGCCATTATCAAGAGGAGGCAGCACGGGAGGAGGTGGGAATTCTGAAAACTGCAAAGCCAGCAAATTAGAACCCCCGGCTGGTAAAGATGCATTCATGAGAGGATATTGCATCGATTGTTGCATGGATTGTGTTATTGACAAGCCAGACAGGGGTTGAATCAAAGATTGTTGTTGGGCTTGAAGCCCATCCGAGACTCCATAGAGTCCCTGCCAATACATCGGTGTAGTAAACCCACTGCCATTAGCAGATGGAGGAGGAAGCAAGGAACCCCATGACCCTGAACTCACATTGGGTGGATATGAGGGGAAAAACTGCCTTGGCATGTCGAGTTGGAAGTACCAGCTGTGAAGCATGGGAACTAAGATCTTGTAAAGATCCAACACTAGCCATAGGCAAGTGTGTAGACGTCGCTGCTTGAGAATAGTGCGACTGCATAAGAAAAATATTATATTAAAGTGTGAAATAAGGAGAAAATAGACATAAACCTTACGTTAGGTGGTGTTTAGAATCTAATCCATTAATAGAATTCTTATTGCTTTGTTGAACAAATAAGTAAAATCAAATCACACTTAAAGTCAAGTGCATTATAAGGATTTGATAAATCTTTTTCCATCAAAGATCAGATAACAACCAACCAATTACATGACATCTTCCCCTGTACTCATATCAGATAAATTCTTATTGGATGTAACTTGGTATGTCAAGGTGATTCATAATAGGCATTTTATACAACAGCGTTCAGTTTCTTTACCTGGATAATAGCAGGATCATTGTACATAGGTCCTGTTGTCTGAACAGGCGGGGAAGATTTGACCTGTAAATCCTGGAAAAAAAAAAAAAAAAGAAAAAAAAAAAAGAAAAGAAAGAAAAGAAAGAAGCAAGGATGGCCATAAGACAATTGTTTAAGAATCTCAGTCAAATCTGATCACAAAAATGATGTCCAAAGAAAGACAATGTTAACATGATTTTTTCATTCACAAAGTGTTCTTCACACTGTCTAAACACCAGCAGCTCTTAATATCAAGTGGGTATGTAATGTTAAAACTTCAATCTACAAAGTATTTGTACAAATGTATTATGTACCCAATATTTGCCACTGCAGCAGGAACCCAACCCAGAAACCTGGCTAATATAGCTCTGCCTCTTCCTCCTACTAACACTTTCAGTGTGAATGTATGTGCACACCAAAGGACAATTCATGAGGGTCAGTGGTGAGCCTACATTGAACAACAGTATGCAGGTGAGGTCAGATTATAAAAAAATGGTATTAGAGTGAGGATGCTGTGTCTTTAAGGGGTGGTGGCTGCTTATGGTCTGCTTCATAGGGTAGAGACTCTTGGAGTGTCCACTTATGAACAATTGGGAGATTGGTAGAGTCCCCACATTACTTGTGAGAGCGTTTGAACCTGGGCTAATATAGCTCTACCTCCTGTGTAGCACGTTTTTGGTGTGTAGGTGCTCCAATTGACAAATCCATGAGGGCAAATGGTGGGCTCAAAGTGAACAATACTATACAAGTGGGGTCAAGGAATGACAAGTGGTATCAGATAATCAGAGTAAGGAATAACGATGCTTTATCCGTAAGGGGTGGTGGTTGCTTATGGTCTATTCTCAAAGTGTTGCCTCTGAAGTGTCCGCTTATGGGCAGCTAAGAGATGGGTAGAGTCCCACATTACACGGGCGAGCATTTGAACCTAGGCTAATAAAGTTTTGCCCCCTCCTCTTGTGTAGCACGCTTTTAGTGTGTATGGGTGCACTGGAGACAAATCCATGAGAGCTAGTGGAGGGCCCAAAGAGGACAATACTATGCAAGTGGAATAGAGTATAACGCTTGTAGACTAAATTCCAGACACCTTTTTCAAACACCACAACAAACAATCACGAGCTTCATTCATGACTTTGTTACCTTGGGAAATTAGTTCATTAAGATAGATAGCATAAGAATTCAATTATCCAAGCAGATATCTAGTATACCTTGATGTCGCTTCCTCGAAACAAAATGTACTCGTAAACTTTATCACTTGGAGGGATTTGTGGGCCATCCTTTTTACGCCCCTCCGTTCCAAATGACCTAACTGCCAAGTCAAAAGATACGATAAGAAAAATAAATTTGTTTTACATCTGTATGAAACCATGGGAACATGTGAAGATGAAAGATCAAATGCCAAGAGCAAATTTACTACTTAATTTGTTATAAAAACTATACTAGGACATCTTAAGCAAAGAACAACAGAGAATTATACGGCATAATGTTCCTATCGTAATCTACTTAATTCGCATACAGTTTTGCAATGGAGTAGCACTATGATAAATAATGGGTTGTGTTACCATTAGACAAATTACAGGTTCAGCATAAAATCCGAAAGCTGATCATAGCATCACTTTTCCCCATGCAAAAAGAAAATACCACTAAGAAAAGCAGTTTACCAATGACACACACACATACCATAAAAGTTTCCTCTAAAAGCACAGGTACCAGCTAGTCCAATGTAATCAGATAAGTATTGCATTCATCATGTTGATCTTTATTTGGAATATCAAGGATAATTTTCTATTAGCAGCAAGATCCAGACAATCAAACAGTTGAAATTACATTATTTTATTTAAATGGAAAGGCCACGCTGGAGCTTATCAATATGTCAAAGAAAGAAATAAGGCAAATATAACTTCGACAGGGTTGTGGATGCTCTAAAATTGACTGATTATGTTATCAATAGCAGAGAATGACATCGAAGGATCCTCAATGAATCTTCGACACAGTTGTTGGTGAATACCACAAAAGAAGGAGCCAGCTAGACTGGAATTGGATCACAATTGAACTAGCATGCCAAACATAGAATATAAAGGGTGCTTAAGGCCTACAAAGGTTTAAACACTCAAAAATATGATTTTCCAAGGGCGGTGTTTGGCAAGGGCTATTTTAGCCTTTTTTAGACTATTGGAGACAATGGATATATAGAATGGAAGCAAAATGTGATAACAACCATTCAAGAATAATTCTATTATTTCTTCGAATGAAACAAGAAAAAAACATGAGAACGCACACAAGTTCCGGAACTCCAAGTAAAAACTAAAGCTTCATATTTTATGGCATCTAAAAGCCTGTGAAAATCTATAATAAAAGCTTCATATCTCCACTATTTCAAAAATTACAACAAAAACAATGAGGAAAAAAGTTCTAAATCAGTATACATATTGACTATAAATCAATTATGCCTTTGATGACCGCGCATTTATTGTTTCCAGATTGGTCGTTACTGTCATAACTGGGTTAGCCTCTCACCATCATCACATTTCATGCCCTTCTTGAAATGGGTATGAACATCTATAACAAAATTAACTATCTTCCTAATGCTGTTAAACAACAATATCAATTTCTCGGAGTGCAGATTCTATAATCATCATAAAAATGTAATCAAACAAAACCCATTAAAATTAACAAGAAATCCAAACCAAGAAAGCAAAAACAAACATACCCAGAAAGCTAAACCTCAAAAACATGCATGCAAATTAAAAATGTAAAACAACAATAAACAAAAAACACAAATTCAAAATTTAAAGAGAAATGAAAACGAAAATTGGTATATACCATTGCTTAATCCGATGCTAGCTTCTGCAGTGTTTATTTTGAAAAGAACACCTTCGTAGCGAATTTCAGACTTGGATGTCAAGCTAATCAGGCTCCCAAGATAGGAATCAGCGGACCCACTAGATCCTGAGGGTTCAGCGGCCATGATTTTGTTTTTTCTTCTTCTGGGTCGAAAAGGGTTTGAGAAATCTTGGGTGGACACAAAAATGGGAGTGGTGTTGAATGTAGTAGAGGAAGACCCTCTTTGTAATTTCGACTTTCAGGTTCTGGGTTGGTGGTGGAGACCCAATGCAATTGGCTGAGAATGGTGCTCTGATTCCAATACAGGAATGAAAATGAACAAGAAGAAGAAGAAGACTATGATTTCATCTCAGAGAGAGAGAGAGAGAGAGAGAGCAAAGACATTGTGGCAGTTTCAGGAAAAAAAGAAACCGAATTTGTGATTATCCACGTGGGCCATCGATTTCTCTAGTTTTCGACATTTGCCTTCTCTTTTTTTTTTTTTTTCTTTTTTTTTTTCTCTAAATTATTATATAAATTAATTAATAAATATATATTTTTTGGATATTTTAAATTATTTTAAATTAGTATCACAACTTTGTATTTTTTTTCCTTGTTATAAATATCTTTTGTTTTCCTGCTCAACAAAATCATTTTTTAAATATATTTTTTAGTTATCATAATGATTTATTCATGTCTTAATTATATAAGAAAACTTTGTTGGGTATCTGTAAATTAAAATATATAAAAAAAAAAACATTTGAATAGTTATCAAATTTTTTTCCCAAATTATTATTACATCTTTATTTATTTATAAAAGACTCATTTTAGAAGTTCAGTTCAGACTCATAAAACAAAGACATTGGTCGCAACATATATATGTTGCTATGCACATAATTAGAAAGAATAATGCTTGGGACCCCCTTGTGGGGGTCACCCCCTCACCCCCTTTGCCACGTGGCGAGTGGTGATTGGAGGAGCAGAAAAAAAAAAGAAAAAGAAAAAGAAAATGTGACCAATGAGAGAGAGAGAGGGGGTCAAAGGGGATGGGGGAAAAAGGGGAGATGAATTATTGCTCAATTAGAAAATGTGTACACCATGCTACAATTTTACCACCCAAAAAAAAAAAAAAGACTGTTTGAGACTTGCAATTTAAAATTTCATAATTCACTCACATTGTCATGACAAAAATTTTTGTGCTAAATTATAAATTAACACATAATTTATCATATCATTATTAATAATTTAAAATAAACTTTTTAAAAGTTTCAATTCCTTAAAATAAAAATGTTTTTAAAACTTTGAAGGTTCGAGTTGTTGAGATTTTTGAAATATGAAATCTGTACATATAGCATGTCAAGTATTTGTAATAAATGATAATATGAAATTGTACCTTATTATTATTTTCAATACGATATAAGTATCATACGTAAATATTTAACAATGACCCAAATAGTGAAGTCTCAATGGTAGTCACATTCACGATCTTTACAATTTTTTCTTTCTTCTTTTTAGATTTTTTTCACTTTTAGTTTCACGTGCACGTATTATCTAATTAAAACCCTTATATGTATGCAGGAAGAAAATATGTACGTGATAATAACATTAAGTCCAATCTAATTAGGCTGACATAGTACATAGATGAGCTCAAATAGAGATAACGGCTAAGAATTAGAAAAATACCTAAGACTCCCAGTGGGGGTCACTGGGAGTCGTGCGTGTAGGAAGGTGATTGGTCCAAAAAAATAATTGTTTTTTTTTTTTTTTTTTTTCAGCGAATGGCGCGGCGCCACGTCACTGGGGGTCGACCCCCACTAGAGGTCTGAAGCAACGCTGTAAGAATTAACAACAATGATTCATCCCCCCATTTCTCTCCACCCCCTTTGACCCCCCCTCTCTCTCATTGGTTACTTTTTCTTTTTCTTTTTCTTTTTTTTCCTGCTCCTCCAATCACCCCCCGCCACGTGGCAAAGGGGGGTGAGGGGGTGACCCCCAAAAGGGGGTCCCAAGCATTATTCAAGAATTAATTATTCTAAAAGTAACGAATTATTTCTTATACAAACAAATAAAATTATCAAAAGGGATAGAATCCAAATATTAATTAAAGGGCAAGCAAAAGAAAATTGTTGTACATTAACTTAACTAGGAATTTATAAGACTTAGGGAACACACATTTATTTTTTATAAATAAAATATATTTTTTTTTATCAATGATGATACAGACCACTAGTAGAGTTGCTCTAAAAGCTGGCATGCACTAAAAAAAAATAAAAATAAAAAATAGGAAAAAGAAAAAATACGAAGAGGAAAATGACAAATTAATATTCTTTTAGTGCTCATCTTTTAGTGTTCTAAACCATTTTCTTTTCCTATCGCCTCTCACCAACTATTTTTAATTATTTTTATCATTTAATCACATGGATCTGAGACATTGATATCCACACTCATGTGAATATTATGTAAAATACTTAATAATTTATTAGAAATCTCTAATATTTTAAATTTATTTTTATAAAAAAAAATCTAAATCTAAATCTAAATGTAATCAGCGTGTTTGGTTTGAGTTTTTTGGATTAAGTTTTTTGAAAATTGATTTTTTTGGTTTTTGTGTTTTTAGTGAATATTTTTAAATTTTAAACATTTTTTTTTGATTTTTTAGATGCAACCTTATTTAGATGTATTTAAAAAGTAAAAAAATATCTTAAAAAATTAATAAATACCTAAAAATATAAAAAATGTACTGAATTCTCGTACTTTTTTTAAAAATTTTTAGTATTTTGTGAATTTTTAAAAAAAAAATTCACAATTTTTTTAATTTTTAGATATATTTATGTTAGATATGTCTAAAAAATAAAAAAAAATTACGTAAAATATTTTTAAAAAATCAATAAAAACAAAAAATAAATTTTTTTAAAATGTATTTTTAAAAAACTGTAACCATAGCAAAGTTATGAACCAACCTATAATAAAAAGGTAAAGTTACCCAACCATACCACAACGGAAAACAGTGATGGGTTCATAATCATAACAGTTTTTACATGCCTGATAGATAGTTAAGGCTTTATCGTAATCACCAATGATGATGATGTTGGGATACCTCCTTATTGGAGTGTGGGACCCAATTGATTTTGGAAAAAGAGTTTTAATTTGACTTGGTTTAGATATAATATTTTTATATATTATATTTGTGGAGGCCCAATTCAATTAGGATACAATTAGGGTTTGATTACAAAACCCTAGATTCAAAATATTATTTTGGTATTTGTTTTTCCTAAAGAAGGGTTGCAGCCGTTTGACTTGGTGAAGAACAAACAGCATATTTTTTTTTTGGTGAGCCTCGGTAACAGTGCCGATTTTTGCTTAGTTAGGAGCTTTGGAATTTTCCTTCAGTGGATGTTTGTTTGGGTGCTTTGGTGAAGCTGATTTGGATTGGTATTTTGGGTCTTCTTCAACTCTGATTCTGAAGATTTTGGTTCTTCTATTTGGTGAGGTCTTTCCTCTTGTTTATTTTTGTGATTATTTGGAATTCACCTAAGGGTGGTTTTGTGAGACCATTAGCGTCTCGTTTGTAATCGTTTGGAACCTATTTGGTTGATAGTGGAATCGGATTTCGATCCCGTGGATGTACCTCACATTGAGGGAACCACGTAAAAATTCTTGTGTTGCCTTTGATTTAATTTTTCCGCATTAGTTTATATTCCCATTGATTGATTTACTTGTGGGGATTCATCGATTTTCCCTAACAACTGGTATCAGAGCTTACGGTTTATTGAGGTTTATTTATTTGTGTAAATCAATGGAGGGGAATATGGGTTGTATGTCTAGCTTAAATGGAAGCAATTGGGTAACTTGGAAAACTAAAATAGATGACCTATTATTTTGTAAAGATTTGTATGGACCCATTGAGGGTGATAGTAACAAATCAAAAGATGGTTCTTTTTCAAAGAAAGACATTGAGTGTTATTATTGCCATGAGAAAGGGCACATGAAGCGAGAATGCCGAAAGCTCAAGAACAAGGAGAAAAGGCGTGACAAAAGTGTGGATAAGAAGCAAGAAGACACAACAGCAGTTACTACCGATGATATCATGGTCGTTTGTGAAGATGATTGTATCAATTTTGTGGGCCAAGAGAGCAATTGGGTGATTGATTCCGGTGCTTCTTTTCATGTGACTTCTCGAGTTGATTTCTTCACTACCTACACCGAAGGAGATTATGGTTCTGTTCGAATGGGTAATGAAGGTTTGTCCAAGATTATTGGTATGGGTGATGTTTGCTTGGAAACAAATTTGGGTTGTAAATTGTTGCTTAAAGATGTGAGGCATGTTCCCGACATTCGCCTCAATTTGATCTCTACTGGGAAGCTAGATGATGAAGGCTTCAACAACAAATTTGGTGATGGGATATGGAAGCTCACAAAGGGTTCTTTGGTGGTGGCTAAGTGCAAGAAGACTCATACACTTTATTCGATGCAAGGAAAAATTTGTAAAGGTGTTATCAATGCACTTGAAGATGATACTTCTACTGAATTATGGCATAAACGACTTGGGCACATGAGTGAAAAGGGGCTGCAAGTTTTGTTCAAGAAAGAGCTTCTACCCGGTTTGAAAGGTACACATCTTAAAACTTGTGTTCATTGTTTGGCGGGTAAACAACATAGAGTTTCTTTTCATAAAAATGTTGCTTCTAGAAAAGAAAATGTGTTGGAGTTAATTCATTCGGATGTTTGTGGTCCTTTAAAAGTTAGAACACATGGTGGTGCACTTTATTTTGTTACTTTCATTGATGATTATTCAAGGAAAGTTTGGGCTTATCTACTAAAAACTAAAGATCAAGTTCTAGAAGTATTTAAGCATTTTCAGGCCATGGTTGAAAGAGAAACAGGGCAGAAATTGAAGTGCATCCGAACAGACAATGGTGGTGAATACATTGGGCCATTTGATGAGTATTGTCGCAGCCAAGGTATTCGGCATCAAAAGACAGTTAAGAAGACTCCTCAACAAAATGGCGTTGCCGAGAGGATGAACCGCACCATTGTGGAAAGAACAAGGTGTTTGCTTTTACAAGCTAAATTGCCAAGAGCCTTTTGGGGTGAGGCAATGAGTACAGCGGTTGACTTGATTAATTTATCTCCTTGCTATCCTTTGAATGGTGATGTTCCTGAAAGAGTTTGGACTGGCAAAGATGTGTCTTATGAGCACTTGAGAGTGTTTGGTTGCCGAGCTTTTGTTCACATTCCAAAGGATGAAAGGTCCAAGCTTGATAGTAAGTCAAGACAATGTATTTTTCTTGGCTATAGGCGTGATGAATTCGGGTATAGATTATGGGATCCGGTCGACAAGAAAGTTATTCGAAGCCGTGATGTTGTGTTTCTTGAAGACCAAACAATTGAAGACTTTGGTAAAGGTGATCAACCGGAGCCAAAAACTAGTGATCTCATTGACATGGATCCATCTCCTTCATCTCCAGTTGATGATGAAAATGGGGGAGATATGCAGCCATCTGTTGAAGATATAGAGGATGATGCTAATCCTAATGAAGTTGAGCCAGAAATTGAGGAAGAGCATCCAACTCAAGAACCGCCACCACAACTTGAGTTGAGGAAATCTACAAGGGACCGACAACCTTCAAGAAAGTATCCTCCCAATGAATTTGTGTTGATTTCTGATCAAGGGGAGCCGGAGAGCTACCAAGAAGCAATTGAGCATGTAAAGAAAGATGATTGGAAAAAGGCCATGGAAGAGGAGATGAATTCCTTACTTGAAAACCATACTTATGATTTAGTGAAGTTGCCTAAAGGGAGGAAAATTCTGAAAAATAAGTGGGTTTTCAAATTGAAGAATGATAGCAAGAATCTGAGGTACAAAGCACGTCTTGTTGTGAAAGGCTTTGGGCAAAAGAAAGGTATTGACTTTGATGAGATTTTCTCGCCGGTTGTAAAGATGTCTTCTATTCGGGTTGTACTTGGCATGGCTGCAAGTATGAACCTTGAAGTTGAGCAACTTGATGTAAAGACCGCATTTCTTCACGGTGATCTTGAAGAAGAAATTTACATGGAGCAACCAGAAGGTTTTGTGGAGAAAGGGAAAGAGAAATTTGTTTGCAAATTGAAGAAAAGTTTGTATGGTCTCAAGCAAGCCCCGCGGCAATGGTACAAAAAATTTGACTCTTTCATGATGAATAATGGCTTTTCTAAAACCACTTCGGACCATTGTGTGTTTGTGAAAAATTTCCCGGATGGTAAATTTATTATTCTTTTGCTTTATGTTGATGACATGTTAATTGTTGGTCAAGATTCTACCATGATAAACAGGTTGAAGTTGGAGTTGAGCAAATCCTTTGCTATGAAAGATTTGGGACCGGCAAAGCAAATACTTGGTATGAAAATTGTTCGTGATCGCAAAGAGGGACTGATTTGGTTGTCTCAAGAGAGCTACATTGAGAAAGTTCTTGAGAGATTCAACATGAATAAAGCAAAGCCGGTTGGTTGTCCACTTGCGGGTCACTTCAAACTTAGTTCGAATCAATGTCCTACAAGTGAGAAAGACAAAGAAGAGATGTTGAAAGTTCCTTATGCTTCAGCAGTTGGTTCTTTGATGTATGCCATGGTTTGTACAAGGCCGGATATTGCTCACGCCGTTGGTGTGGTGAGTCGTTTTCTCTCTAATCCGGGTAAAGAACATTGGGCAGCGGTAAAATGGATTCTAAGGTATCTTCGAGGGACTTTGAAGGTGTGTTTGTGTTTTGGGGATGGTAAACCGATGCTTGATGGGTTCACAGATTCTGACATGGCTGGTGATGTTGATTCTAGGAAATCTACTTCGGGGTATTTGATGACTTTTGCAGGGGGAGCTGTGGCATGGCAATCTAAATTACAAAAATGTGTTGCTCTCTCAACTACCGAAGCTGAATTTATTGCCATTACAGAAGCTTGCAAAGAAGAATTATGGTTGAAGAAATTTTTGCAAGAGTTGGGTTTGAAGCAAGAAAAATATGTGCTTTATTGTGATAGTCAAAGTGCTATTCACTTGAGTAAAAATTCTACTTTTCATTCGAGATCGAAACACATTGATGTGAGATACCATTGGATTCGTGATGTGTTAGATTCGAAATTGTTGCAACTCGAAAAGGTTCACACAGATGATAATATTTCAGATATGTTGACAAAGACTTTGTCGAGGGACAAACATTTGAAGTGTCGAACTTTGGCGGGTATGGTTGATGTCTCCACCTAAGTCGGTAGGGGGAGAATTGTTGGGATACCTCCTTATTGGAGTGTGGGACCCAATTGGTTTTGGAAAAAGAGTTTTAATTTGACTTGGTTTAGATATAATATTTTTATATATTATATTTGTGGAGGCCCAATTCAATTGGGATACAATTAGGGTTTGATTACAAAACCCTAGATTCAAAATATTATTTTGGTATTTGTTTTTCCTAAAGAAGGGTTGCAGTCGTTTGACTTGGTGAAGAACAAACAGCATATTTTTTTTTTTGGTGAGCCTCGGTAACAGTGCCGATTTTTGCTTAGTTAGGAGCTTTGGAATTTTCCTTCAGTGGATGTTTGTTTGGGTGCTTTGGTGAAGCTGATTTGGATTGGTATTTTGGGTCTTCTTCAACTCTGATTCTGAAGATTTTGGTTCTTCTATTTGGTGAGGTCTTTCCTCTTGTTTATTTTTGTGATTATTTGGAATTCACCTAAGGGTGGTTTTGTGAGACCATTAGCGTCTCGTTTGTAATCGTTTGGAACCTATTTGGTTGATAGTGGAATCGGATTTCGATCCCGTGGATGTACCTCACATTGAGGGAACCACGTAAAAATTCTTGTGTTGCCTTTGATTTAATTTTTCCGCATTAGTTTATATTCCCATTGATTGATTTACTTGTGGGAATTCATCGATTTTCCCTAACAGATGATTGATTGGTGTACTTCAATTAATTAAAGAAATTGAGAACCAGACAAAAACAATTTTTTTTGGTCACAAATTTATTATTTCATCCTCAATGCTTGAGATTTAAATGTTTTGAATAATTTATTTTATTTTATTTTATTTTTTGTATTGTGCAATTGAAAATGTATTATAATGAAAAAATATATGTTTAGAAATCAAAAAAAATAAAATAATTTGTTCATTCACATAGATGAGAGAATATTACTTTCATATGTAATTGATTATTCTAATGAGATTTATTACTATATTTGTAAATACTACTTGAAGAAATTATCTTTATGATAACTTTCGGATCGAATAACCATTCTAAATAAACTTTATATTCATTTTGATACAGACCACTAGTAGAGTTGCTCTAAAAGCTGGCATGCATCAAAAAAAAAAAAAAAAAGGAAAAAGAAAAAATACAAAAAGGAAAATGACAAATTAATACTCTTTTAGTGCTCATCTTTTAGTGTTCTAAACCATTTTTCTTTTTCCTATCACCTCTCACCAACTAGTAATTATTTTTATCATTTAATCACATGCATATGAGACGTTGATATCCACACTCATGTGAATATTGTGTAAAATACTTAATAATTTATTAGAAATCTCTAATATTTTAAATTTATTTTTATAAAAAAAATATAAATCTAAATATAATCAGTGTGTTTAGTTTGAGTTTTTTAGATTAAGTTTTTTGAAAACTGAATTTTTTGATTTTTGTGTTTTTAGTGAATATTTTTAAAATTTTAAACATTTTTTTTTTATTTTTTAGATGCAACCTTATTTAGATGTATTTAAAAAGTAAAAAAATTGTAAAAAAATATCTTTAAAAATTAATAAATACATAAAAATATAAAAAAAATGTACTGAATTTTCGTACTTTTTTTTTTGGTATTTTTAGTATTTAGTGAATTTTTAAAAAAAAAACTTCACAATTTTTAAAATTTTTAGATATATTTATGTTAGATATGTCTAAAAAGTAAAAAAAATACATAAAATATTAAAAAAAATCAATAAAAACAAAAAATATACTCCCTCCGTCCCAAAATATTAGTCCCTTATTCCATTTTTCATTGTCCCAAAATATTAGTCCCTCTTCAAAAATCTAGTACAAAAATAATATAAATTTCCTATTTTGCCCTTCTTTTAAATTAATAAACAATATAAAAAGTACAATTATGACATTGATATTCCCAAAAAATGTACTATCAAAAGGATAATTTTGGAAAATCAACTTTTTTCAAATGCAATAATTGTACTACCAAAAAAAGTTAAATTCCCCAAAATGGACCATTATTTTGGGACGGAGGGAGTAATTTTTTAAAAAATATTTTTAAAAAACTGTAACCATGGCAAAGTTATGAACCAACATATAATAAAAAGGTCAAGTTACCCAACCATACCACAACGGAAAACAGTGATGGGTTCATAATCATAACAGTTTTTATATGCCTGATAGATAGTTAAGGCTTTATCGTAATCACCAATGATGATGATTGATTGGTGTACTTCAATTAATTAAAGAAATTGAGAACCACACAAAAACAAATTTTTTTTGTCACAAATTTATTATTTCTTCCTCAATGCTTGAGATTTAAATGTTTTGAATAATTTATTTTATTTTTTTGTATTGTATGATTGAAAATGTATTGTAATAAAAAAATATATGTTTAGAAATCAAAAAAAATAAAATAATTTGTTCATTCACATAAGATGAGAGAATATTACTTTCATATGTAATTGATTATTCTAATGAGATTTAGTACTATATTTGTGAATACCACTTGAAGAAATTATCTTTATGATAATTTTCGGATCGAATAAACATTCTAAATAAACTTTATATTCATTTTGTTGACAAAAACAAACCAATCCATTGCAGTGACATTCACACATTGGTTAACTAAATGAACAAAATCGAATTCTAAAAAATTCTCTTTGCTAAAGCATATAATCATAAAAGAAAATTCTTGTGAATGGATCTTACCTGCATAATCCACCCAAAGATAAATTACATTATAATTATATAATGAATTACATTCTATATGTATATGTTATCATTTTACATATTTTTATCTATTCTATTATGTAAAACTTATTTATATTTTTTTTAGTATAGATTATAACTTTTTATTTTTTACAATATCATTCATGTCCAATATGTATCATGTTTCAAAACTGCTTCATCAAATTGTCTAAATTGCTGAAATAATTTTATCATTCATCAAATAAAGCTTCAAGTATCACACCATTGAATTTGTATTTTATTTTGTAAAATTTTTCTAAACACTGGGCTCGTTTGGTTTGGATTTCCCAAACATTTTTGGGAAAATTTCTCTAGAAATGAGTTTTCAGAAAAACTCAAACCAAACAAATTTTCTCAAAATTTTTTTCCAAAACACACAAACCAAACAAGTTTTCTAAACAAATCTCTTTCACACACACATCAAATCAATCACTTTTTCCAAAACTCTCTCTCAAAACAATTTTCCAAAACATCTTTCAAAAAAAACAAAACCAAACATGTTTTCGTACTTTTTATCTCTCAAACACAAACCAAACATATCCAATTTTTTTTTTAACTTTGTTCGCACACAAAACAAAGGAGAGGCGCTGAAAGAGAGGGGGAGGTGACGCATAATGATGGGACCCATTAGAAGTAGTAAGCACATGGGACAAGGACAGATCAAAGTGGATGCTTATCTTCTTCACATCTCTCAACTCGCCTCATTCCGCAAGTTTCCAACAGCCTATATACCCCGCCGTCGCATTTCAATTCTTTCGGATATATTCTATTCCTCTCCCCCACGCTAAAAAATAAATAAATAAAATACTACATATCTCAAATAAATTATTAAATATTTTATTAAATCTTTTACATGGTGTAAAATTTACATATATATAATTTTTTTGTCTACATCTCACATTCATGTGAAAAATTTGATAAAATATTCTACACTCTTTTTTACACTAATCAAATTGGAGATGACACATAAATTTATTACCCGTAATTAAATTATGATTTAAATGTATTAATTGATTGGAGAATAATTTTCAAATATTTGTATAAACATACCACAAATTTACATAATATTTTATATATATATAACATAATAGATTTTTCATATGTATAAATACATATACTAAATTTTACATGTCAAATCTCTTATATATTAAATTTTATTTTGATATTTTATTAAAAATAAAAAAATATTAATTATGACAAGATAAGATAATTTCAAAAACAACTTATAAATTTCAAATTATAAATCAAACTAACTTATAAGAAAAATGATTTGGACTTTCACAAGAGGGCACTCCATGACCTCCTTTGACTTTGGATTGGCTAATTTTTGTTTTTTTTTTTTTTTTCCAATTACCAATCTCTACATGTGTGTGGGATAATGGGAGATGGAGGTTTCAATCACTTCGGAACTTATAATTAACAAGTAATTGAGTAATATTTTACACATTTTATAACCCATCAGTCAACCCACATTCAACTTACAGCAGCCTCTAACAAACAAAGGGCAATTAGGTCATTGAAAAAAGTACACTTACGAACCCCCACGTTCCGTTCAAAGGTGCTCTCATATTAAATTCCAAACATACCCTAGGTTTAAGGGTCAGTATTATGCTTAACCAAGGGCAAAAACGTAAAATCAAGTAACAGAATGGCTGTCCTACCAGTACACATTCTAAAAAAGAAAGAACGTGAGTAATCCGCGCATAGCACGAAAGGTGGCTCTGAAAAAGCCAAGAGAGAGAGAAAAAGTTAGAGAGAGAGAGAGAGAGAGAGTTAGAGAGAGTGAGAGGTTCGTTTCGAGACGTTGCGGATTTCACCGCTGCAATTCGCCGGAATTTGGGAATTCTGTTCACGTCCGGCCCATCGATTCTCTTTCTTCTTCCTTATTCACTCTTCAATTTAGGGTTCTTTTGAATTTTTTTTTGGCCCTAAATTCTGATTTGGGAGTGCTTGGTTGTGAGTGTGAGGGTGGATCTGCGATCTTCAACTTTGGGGGAACTTTCGTGATGTTTACGCCGCAAAGGAAGGTGTGGTCTGGTTGGCCTCTCACACCCAGGAGTGAGAAGAACGGTTCTGGGTCTGGTTCTGGTTCGGATTCGGATCCTAATTCAAACCCTAGGAATGGTGAGACGGCTTCGAGGGGTAAGGGTGTGGCTTTGATTGAGTCCACGACGCTTCCACCGATGGGTTTATTAGGCGAAAATGGTGGGACTAAGAAAGACGCGGCCTTGGACCGCGAAACAACTGTTGAGAAGATTTCAAAGCTCGAAAATGAGGTGAGTGAATCAACAATTTTACATATTTTCAGTGTTGTTTTGTTGGGTTTCTTTCAATTTCCCAAACGAAGTGGAAAAAAGGGTCTCTTTGGTTTTGTGACTTAATTCTTGTTATTTTCAGTCTTTCTTGATTTTGAGAGCCCATGTTGATTGCTAGTGGAAATTTTAGATAACAAAATGACCTTAATTGGGGGTAGATGATTGAGTTGTGGTTGGATCACTAGGAAATTAAACGTTTTTAATTTTTTTTTTTGTGTGTGTGTGTGTTCCTGGGTACCTTTGAATTCTAGTATTCAAACTGTGCATCTTCGATGGTATTCCAATTCCATATTCTACCGGGTGAGAACCTATTTTTATTTTTTTATTTTTTATTCTATTTATTTTGAAGATTTAAGAACCATCATTAAGTGGAGTGACAGTTTTAACATTGGAAACATTACGAGATAATGGGGATATAAAAGTTTGTACTGAGCATCACTTCCTAATAGAGTATGCTGACATTGACATAGGTGCTCAGTATAAATTATAGCTGAGATGTATGACTTCATCTCTGGTAAAGTTACAACCCATGGCATTGGGACGTGTCCACCTCTTAGTTATCAAATTGTGAATCAAATTTATCTTTTTCCGAGTTGTGAATTGAATCAAACCATGTATCTTAAAGACATCAGGAGTCTAGTTTATCATTGCACATTTTATTTGACTCAATTTGATTTGGTTTGAATTTTGGAGATGCTTGTGGCTGGTGTATTTATTTATTTATTTTATGACCATATGCTGTCTTATCACATCATTTAGAGAAAATTATCTGCAGTAATATGAATGGCGCAAAAGTTCTCCACATGCAATAATAATAATAATAATATAACACATTTGGATTTGTGCCCGACACATGTCGGGAAGTGTCTAACAAGTATTGGTGTTGGACATGACACACCTTTTTGGGAATGTCTGTGATTCTTAGGGTTTATATTTCAGTATTTGAAATGTAAAATATAGTACTGTTTGTTTTTTTTTGGATTTGTCCTGCAAGTAAGCCACCCTTCTCTATTATTGCTGGGTTTTATGCTTAATTATGTGATTTATTTTATTTTTCCCTTCATTATATCGCTTGTCACATCTTTCCCGTTTTGGGCCTTCTGTAGATATTTAAATTTTCCCCCCCAAGGTACTTATTTATCTATTCTTTGGGGGTGCTGGGAAAAGAAGAAAAGGGGAGGCAAGGTGGAGGTTTTTCGTGCTAATCAAATACAGTGTGGGGTCTTATCTGTCTGAATTGATTTTGTTTGCAGCTTTTTGAATACCAGTACAATATGGGCCTTCTCCTCATTGAGAAAAAGGAATGGACTTCAAAGTATGAAGAGCTGAAGCAAGCTGTAGAAGAAACAAGGGATTCCCTTAAACGAGAACAAGCGGCACATCTAATTGCAATGTCTGAGATTGAGAAGCGAGAAGAGAATTTGAGGAAGGCCTTGGGTGTGGAGAAGCAGTGCGTGCTTGATGTATGATTTGTGCTTACCCTACCCTCTTGAATTTCCTTCATTTTCAATTTGGTAAATGCCGTGAATGTTGTGATCTGTTTTAGTGTAGTATCATTTGCTGATTGCAAGAATCTGTTGTATGGTTTAAAGAATCAAGTGCAATGAGTTGCACTGTGTTTGCTTGAAAACCATATTGATATGGAACAGAGTTATAGAGGCATAGCATAATTGAACAACATGATTTAAAAAATTTGCATTAGTTATTCTAAAAATTTATTTTCCCAAATGTCTATGTGTAACATTCAACAACGGGATTCTTTGGAAAGACCAACATTTTGGATTCTTTGGAAAGGCCAACATTTATTTGTCATATTTACACTTGATTATTCATCCTGAATTAGCGTGGAAGTTGCTGGAAGAATAATTTACCTAAAGGAGATGTTTGATGATTGAAGAAGAGATGTGCTTGTTATTATTTTATATTGATATGTTCACTTCTATATTTGAATCAGAGTAACCAAAAGATGCTGAAAGCCTAGTGATTTGTTTTTTTGATTGCATGTTTTAATCATGTTATAGGCCTAGCAGTAACAAGTTGTCACCACCACTAGGGTGGAGGTCTGTGCTTTATTAACCAATAGATATGTGTTCCTTTTGCGGCTTCTTTCTCCCCATTGTTCTCCTTGGAAAGAAAATTTTTAAGATTATGATTTGGACTATATATGGATCAGAGTTGTATGTTTTGGTGGAAGAATTAATAAAATAGCCAGCAACCCCAATGGCTTATCTTATCTATGATTTATTACATGTTTAGTTCCAATTTGACAAAGTCTTGAAGTCAATACACAATTTGTGCAGTTTAGCAGATTCGTGTGTTTTATTAATTATTGTAAGAAATAATTTACTATACAGACATACATCTTTATAATATTTGTTTTAACTGTGATAAAAAGACAGATTGTGGACTATCGATTTCCTTCATAACTATGAACGGGTCTTACTATTTTGATCCTTAGTTGCAGGAATCATCCAAGTAGGTGGCGATTCTCACTGAGAATCGCGATTCCGCGATTCCTACAAAGAAACGCCTAAGAATCACGTTTCTGTGGAGAGAGAAACGTGATTCAACCCAAGATGGGATCGTAAAGGGGGGAGAGAGAGAGAGAGAGAGAGAGAGAGAAACCCTAACCTTCGAAGTCGACAGGAGAGGAGAAAGGGCTTCGATCATCTTCGTCACTCTCGCGATCATCTTCGTCACTCTCTCGATCGTCTTCGTCTTCGTCACTCTGTCTGTGCTTCTCTCTCTCTCTCTCTTCGTCTCCGCTTCTTTCCCTCTGCATCTCTGGTTTCGTTGTTCTCCCTCTTCGTCTGGATCATAATCATATATCATATATAATATATATTATATATCATATATAATATAAATATAATTTATCATATATTATATATGTAATAAAATAATTAAATCATATATCATATATAATATATATAATAAATATAATTTGTCATATATTATATATGTAATAAAAAAATATTTAATTATTATTTCTTAAAATATCATATATAATAATAATTTTCGTAAATTATTATTTCTAATAATATAATAAATCTAATTAAATCAAATATAATAAAAAAAAATCTAATAAGATTTATTATAAAATAAATTATTATTTTACTATTTTTTATTATTTTACTGTTTTTTAACATATTTTATTATTTTACTGTTTTTTATTTATAATATATATCAATTAAAAATTAAAAAATATATATAAAAAAATTAAAAATATTATCAATAAAAATAATACCTAAGATAAAAATAATAAATATATTTAAAAATAACTATTTAACTCATCTTTATATAATAAATATATTTTAGAAATAACTATTAAATATATATATATTACCGCTTCCCGAGGCGCTCCCAACTTAGGGAATTTTTATCAGCTCACGCTTCCTCGCTCCCGCTCCCGCTCCCGCTTCGTGCAACTAAGTTTTGATCTGTACAAGTGTGAACTCACTTAGATTATAAAACATAATCCAAACTCACTTAGATTGCGCCAAACCCTATTTTCTTTTTAAAAGTTGGGGAGTAAAAGCTATGAATGTATTTCTGAATCAATCTTTTCTAAGTTACATAGCATTTGGTTTGAGGGTATTGTGACTTCTATATTTTGGTTACATTAACCTGTACCATTTATGGCTATGTAGATACATACATGCTGTCCTGAAGAGTAGGACTTTGGTATAACAAACTGTTTATTCTCATACTAAGATTTGGAGGTTGAATTGAATTAATACTGGGGGCTGTCCATTTTAATTTGAGTGCACATTATGTGTTAACATGATGGGTCTGTTAAAATCTCTCCCCCTACTTCCCAATAATCTTTTTTTTTCCCCCCCCCCCCCAGTTTATTTAAGCTATTTCTGCCTCAAATCTGCCCCAAACACTATGGCACAGATTTGCAAATTAAAAAGTCCATAAGCTGCACCAAACAACCGAGATATGTATTTTGTATGGGAGCCGGTTGTGAACAGTTTTATATTTATGGATTGTTATATATATTTTTACATATTTTGGGACTTTTAATGATTCATTCCCACTTGTTTGATTAGTCTTGTCTTAAGTAAAGACTATTTTAGTTGAGGTTTATTCTGATCCTTTGGAATAAAATGTCATTTCCTGGAATAAAATATCATTTATTGGCTTTGTATTTCTAATGTCATCATGGTTGCTGCAGCTAGAGAAGTCTTTGCGCGAGATGCGATCGGAATATGCAGAAATCAAGTTTACGTCTGATTCGAAGTTGGCTGAAGCTAATGCACTCATCACTAGCATTGAAGAGAAATCTTTGGAGGTGGAATCGAAGTTACATGCTGCTGATGCCAAGCTTGCTGAGGTGAGCAGAAAGAGTTCGGAGATTGAAAGAAAATCACATGAAGTGGGGGCTCGAGAAAATGCAATTCGAAGGGAACGGCTATCCTTTAATACAGAGTATGCTCAACACTCATTGCTCATCACAGCTCTTTTCTTCATTTCCCTGAATGTTGCAAATTCATGGAGTAAGAATAGATATATGTTATCATAAAATGTAACTTTTGTTTTAACTGACAGTTTTTCCCATTTTTTTCTCAGGCGAGAAGTGCATGAGAGTACTTTATCTAAACAGAGAGAAGACTTACGAGAATGGGAAAGAAAATTACAAGAGGGAGAAGAAAGGCTGGCTGAGCTTCGAAGATTGCTCAACCAAAGAGAGGAGAGGGCAAATGAGAACGACGCAATCTTTAATCAGAAACAGAATGACCTTGAAGAGGCACAAAAGAAGATTGACATAGCTAACTCAACTTTGAAAGAGAAAGAAGACGATATAAGCAGGAGGCTGGCAAACCTAACTGTTAAAGAGAAGGCACGTGTTTTACTTCTTTTTTTTATTTTGTATTTTAATGTTTTATTTGTTATTTTTCTCTTTCCCTTTTCTTTTTCTTGCCAAACTTTTGTTAAATATGAAATTGAAATTTATGTCTATTTATTTATTTATATTATCTAAAGCAGGAAGCTGATGCAATGAGAAATGGCTTAGAGACAAAAGAGAAGGAATTACTTGCGTTAGGGGAAAAGCTTGAGGCAAGGGAAAGAGTGAGTCTTTACAACTCATCCGATGTATAAATTTCCACTTTTCAATGGGAAAAAAGAAAAGCATACAAACGCAAATGCTCAGACATTACACTATTCCTTGAACATGGTATAGTAGTTGACTAAAATTTGCCTGGTCTAAGAAAGTGAATTTCATTCTTTTGATCCTCCCACCCCAAAAAAAAAAAAAAAAAAGGAAGATGAATCATTCTAATTTTTTTTGTTTTTGTTTTTCCTTCCCTTGTGTTTTACTCTATTTCTTTTCTCATATTGGCAATGCATTCCTATTGTTGTGTCTTATCATTACTGGAGAAGTGGCCTCTTCTCTCTCTATCTCAATGGGTGGAGCATGGACAAAAGCGACCAATGAAACTACATTTGTGCTGAGAAAGAAAAAGAAAAAGAAAATTTTCTGTGACTCTCAATCACTATCTTTTATAATTGCTATCGTGTTATTGACTATTACCTTCTGTATGGGACTCGTACAGGTTGAGATTCAGAAACTTCTGGATGAACACAAGACCATCCTGGATGCAAAGAAACACGAATTTGAATTGGAAATGGAACAAAAGAGTAAAGTTTTTGATGAGGACTTGAAAAACAAGGCAGTTGAAGTGGAGAAGAAAGAAGCCGAAATCAACCACCTGGAGGAGAAGGTTGCAAAACGTGAACATGCATATGAGAAGAAACTAGAGAAATTTAAAGAGAAAGAGAAGGACCTCGAATCAAGGTCGAAAGCTCTGAAGGAAAGAGAGAAATCCATCAAAGTTGATGAGAAAAAGTTGGAGAATGAAAGGAAACAAATGCTTGTTGATAATGAGAACTTGCTTAATCTCAAGGCGGAGCTTGAGAAGATACAGGCTGAGATTGAAGAACAGCAACTGAAGATTAGTGAAGAGAGGGAAAGGCTTCAAATAACTGAAGAAGAGAGGTCAGAATTTGTGCGCCTGCAATCAGAACTGAAACTAGAGATAGACAAGGGTAGACAGCAGAGGGAACTGCTTTTGAAGGAAGGTAAGGAGTTGAAGGAGGAAAGGGAGAAGTTTGAGAAAGAGTGGGAAGAGCTGGATGAAAAAAGAGCTGAGATTAAGAAGGAGCTAGAGCAGGTGACTGTGCAAAAGGAAAAGTTAGAAAAGCTGATGAGATCTGAAGAGGAAAGGTTAGAGAATGAGAAGCGGGTTGCACAGGATTATGTTCAAAGGGAATTGGAAGCTCTCAAACTGGCTAAAGATTCATTTGCTGCTAGCATGGAGCATGAGAAAGCAGTGATGGCTGAGAAAACTCAAAGTGACAAAACCCAAATGTTGCATGATTTTGAGCTGCAAAAAAGAGAACTCGAGACTGAAATGCAGAAGAGGCAGGAGGAGATGGAGAATTCTTTGAGTGAAAGGAAGAAGTCATTTGAGGAAGAAAGGGAGAGGGAACTGAACAATATTAATTACTTAAGGGAAGTGGCTCGAAGAGAAATGGAAGAAATGAAAGCAGAAAGACTAAGGACAGAAAAAGAGACACAAGAAATCACTGCAAACCAGAAACATCTTGAAGAACAGCGGCTTGAAATGCAAAAAGACATTGATGAACTTGTTGGTCTTAGCGGGAAGTTGAAGGACCAGCGGGAACAATTCGTGAAGGAAAGAGAACGCTTCATTGCATTTGTTGAGAAACACAAGAGTTGCAAGACCTGTGGGGAGATTACTTGTGAGTTTGTGGCTTCTGATCTTCAATCTTTACATGGAATGGACAATGTGGAGGCACTTCCTTTGCCTAGACTAACTAATGATTATTTGAAGGAGGCTGTCCGGGGTAACACGGTCACTTCTGAGAGGCAAAATAATGAGATATCCCCGGGTGTAATTCACTCAGGATCTCCGATTTCTGGAGGAACTATGTCCTGGCTCCGAAAATGCACCTCAAAGATATTTACTTTCTCACCGGGTAAAAAGAATGAACTCACTGGTATAGAAGAACAACCAATAAGGTTATTGAGCAACGAAGATGAATCAGAATCCTTTGGGATTGCAACCGGCTCTGTGGATGTTCATAGGATTCAATCTGACAACAGCATCAGAGAGGTAGGAGCCAGTCAGGATCCATCTGCTGATGATCAGAGCAATATCAACAGCCAGGCACAAGAAATTGCAGAGGATTCACAGCAATCTGATCTGAAAATGGGCCGCCGCAAACCTGGCAGGAGAGGAGGTAGGCCTAGAGTTAATAGAACCCTCTCCATGAAGGCGGTTGTTGCAAATGCCAAGTCTATACTTGGGGATGCCTTTGAACAGAATGGTAAGGCTGAGGATTCTGCCCATATGAACGAGGAAGGCCAGGAAGAATCTACTCTTGTGAACAAAGGAAAGGCAAGAAATGCACGAAAGCGGAACCGTGCTCATGGCTCTCAAAATACAGTGAGCGAGCAGGATGGTGATTACAGTGAAGGACATTCTGAAAGTGTCACAGCAGGCGGTCGCAAGAGGAGACAAAAGGTTGCTCAAGCTGTACGAGCTCCTGGTGAAGTACGATACAACCTCCGGCGACCCAAAATGTAAGTCCATGAAAAAAGCTGTATACAGGGTAATGCTCTGGTGACACCTTGAGTTGATGCAGGGCCCAACCTTCCACTGCACCGATGCCTTGTGTGCCTGCACATTTGGTGCTTGGACTCAGACATGGTGCATTTAAAACCAAGGACTACTATAGCTTTCTAATGGAGTTGAACTAGCAATCAGATTAATTCTTTCTAATTCTAGAATTATGGGTATGAGTTGTCTAAAAAACTCTGTTTGGGGGAACCTAGGAGAGAGAAGAAAGAAAAAAGAAAGAAATTTAGGAGAGTGAAGAAAAAAGAAAAGATTGTGGTTTCCCTGGTTCTTTTTTGAATAAATAGGAGAGAAATGAAAAGAAAAGATAAATGGTTTCTCTCATTTGTATGGTTAAACAACATAAAAGAAAATAAATTGCTTCATGGTATATTACCAAATTAACTTTTTATAGGTGTCATTTTTTAAAAAAATTATTTCTTCTATAGCTAAGGGACAGTTTTGGTATTATAAAAAATCGAAATTAGTTAGTTTCTTTTCTCTCCCAATCTCCACTTTTGGAGAGATTCAAGTGGAGGGTTTATAGGAGAAATGGGGGTTTCTCTCCTTTTCTCCCCATTTCTCTCATCTTTACATATTCTTTTCTTTTCTTTCCAAATCACTCAATCCAAACAGGCTGTAAGAGAGCTGGCTTTTAAATTGAATTATCAGCATGAGAAGTTAATGAGCCTATGTCTGCACACTGATTAATTGATGCACAAAATTTTCCAAGCTGAACCTCAGTCTTTTGTTTCCTTTTCGACTTTTTGGGAATTCCTAATATTTTGTATGGCTCAGTCCGGCGACAGTGGCTGCTAATGGAGCATTGCCTGACCCAAGCAAAGGAAAGGAAAGAGATGGTGATGATGGAAGAGATATGACGGACGAAATTTCTAACTCAAAAGCTGTGGCCGCACCTTTGATAGAGCTTGTTAGTGAAAATGGTGGAAGCACACAGTTCATGCAGGTGAGCACTTGTAGAAGCATTCCCCATGTGCATGAATTCTCTTTTTTCATATACTTGCTCTGCTCTCTCTCTCTCTCTCTCGTATACATGTTATCGATAAATTGGTTTTTCTGGCCAAATGTATATTTTATATATATATATTGTGAAATTTAAGTAATTTTTATGGTTGCAGTTTTTGGATTTTTGTGGTGGCCAACATAGAGATGGCAGACATTGCTCAATCTTTATCATTTCCAAAAATTGGGCAATCCGGAGAAAATATTGATGATTATCAACTTTCTATTGATATCAATTCCTTTTCTTTTGTATTTTGTTGTGTTTAAAGTATATATTTTCATGTAAATTTGTATTATTTTGTGTTTTGTGCTTTTGGTTTTCTGTTATGAAGAAATAAATATGGCAGCTATTTGACCTCTGCTGTATCTTTGACATTTACAATACTTGGTTAATTCATAAATGTTGAGACCTTTCTGTTGATATCAACCACTCGAGCCTTGACCCCTTTAGTATTCGTTTTTTGATTGAAGTCAAGATGGCTGGGGTTTGGAACATTTTGATGACTTTTAACTTGCTACTTGATATGAAGCCGTTTTGCTCTATTAATTTTGTTTTGCTGTTCACACTTGTCAGTGCTAAATGTTATTTAGAACTGTGGCCTACAGAATAACCAAAAATAACAAAGAAAAGAAAAGGAAGAAAAGTTATTCAAAATTGTGAAATATTGAATCGCCTTGCAACTTTCAAGTCCTTCAAGGAGCACCAACTTTGCTGACATGAATTGTATGATTCTTGTGCTGTGACAGTTTGAAACCACGGCAGATGCTCAGGGTGGCAATGAGGATAACATGGATGTGATGAGTGAAGAGGTGAACGGGACCCCAGAAAGGACTAGGGAGTACAGCAATGACGAATGCAGGGATGATGACGGCGACTATGACGAAGACGATGAAGAATCTGAGCATCCCGGTGAAGTGTCGATAGGGAAGAAGTTGTGGAATTTTATCACCACATGATAATTGCTTAAACCCTATTGCTGTTCTGGCTTAGCTGCTTTTTTATTTTTATTGGTATTTTTTAACAGTTAGGGATCCCCAATGTGTAGTAGTGTGTATTAATTTGAAATGTAGTTATAACAACCACGGAAATCCAATTCAAGGGGGATTGGTTCTTGCGTCTTTTTTTTTTTTTTTTTTTTTGTGGGTTTCGATTAGGGTATAGGGGGCCGTTTATTCTTTCACAACAGTCCTAGATGACTCGTATTGGCTTCTTCTCTATCCATATTTGTTGTATCAGATGTTTGTATTTTTATTCTTCCTTTGGGAAGGATTGTTTGTACCTTTTTAACTCAAATTTCTGCATAGATCATTTGTGCTTTCTTATATAACGCGAAGTCGGTCCTTAATTTTTTCTAGAGAAGTCTTTCTTATATGCTTTGTTTGTTCTCCTAAAGGAATTGATGAGTTACAAATTGTAAATCTAGCAAGGCAATACGATTTGCTAGATTGGGCAATTTTCTGACATAATTCTAAATGTTATTTTTATTTTTATTTTTGTGTTTTTTGGTTTTTGTTTTGGTGGAATCCAACTTGGAGGTGCCCACTGTGATTTAAAGGGGGAACAAGTTATTGATACATGCCTAATAAAAATGCAAAAGAAATAGAACTTTCCCAATTAGGCTTGCATGATTACATGTTCACATCACAACAATAAAAATATCTGAACTGGTGGCACTAGCCATATTTTTGCTTTCTATTGCTACAATATCTTCCTCCAATTCAAATCAGTGACGGAATTAGAATGTAGGTCTTCGGGAGAGAAAAAAGCGGTGCTTTAGTTTGTGTCCATGACTGGACTCATTAGAGCATCTCCAACGGTTCAGCAAATATTTCATCAGATTTGAGTAAAAAATGGGCGATTTCCTTGATTTGATACTTCGCGCTCCAACGGTTCACATCAAATTCGTTTCACCAAATTTGCGCCAGGAAACCGGTTGGTTGACCGGCCGGTCGACCGGCCGGTCAACCGGTAAAGGCCAAAAAATATATATATATATTTTTTTAACCGGTTTGAACCTTTGTTTCTGGACTTTTTGAACTTCTGGGTGGTCGACCACCTAGGCAAAAATTTTTTTTTTTTTTTTTTTTTGACTGGTTTGAACCGTTTAGTGAACTGTCTGAACTTTTTTCCGGGGCGACCGGTTGGTCAACCGGTTGGTCACCCGGATGGTCGCCCGGTTCTCTCATCCCAACGGTCAGTAACAGTATTTTGGTGAAATGCTTCGACTGTACTCAGTTTGGTGAAAGATTTGCTGAATTCTCGATTTGATATCGATTTGGTGCAACGGTTGGAGCTCCAAAAAGGGGGTTTTTCATCAAATTTTGAATTTGATGTTGGGTTTGGTTCTCCGTTGGAGATGGTCTTTTGGAGATGGTCTTAGGGAGTGTGTGGATGATCTGACACAGTATGTATTGTTTACTGTTCAACAAATGTTACATAGGAAGTGGGATTTGCAATTGAAAAGTAAATAGGTCACAACGGCCCAGATATTGTTTAATCATCACCACTTATTGTATTGAGAGTCAATTCTTTCTTGTGTTGCAGAGTTCTAGGTTTACCTCCATAGGATTATATCAAGCTAACCACAGTCTTAAAGACTTCGTCGATTTAGCAAATTTCTATGATCTGCTTGAGAATTGTCAATCACGGTTTCAGCACTCTCCGGACTTCAGAAAGCTGTAATCTCCTCTTGTTGAACAAAGAATGTCAAGTCAAGCTACAAAAGGTAAACATATTGAAGCCTCAGCTGTAATACATAAGAAAATAAGTAAATAAATTGCAACTAAAACCCATTTCTCATCGATATATCAGAAATCCAACAAATGAGTTAGGACTGCATACCTGCAGAGGATAGATTAATCCAGTAGACTTCTTGTCCATAATGAGAGAGATTTCTTCAATGGGTAAGATCTCCCTCTTAAGCATGGCCAAAGATTTCTCCAACTCCATTATGTTCTCGGACTAAATCTTAAAAATAAAAAAATTAATAGCCAGGTGTCATCACGCTGTAATTCTTTCTGAAGTTGCCCGACAATCACCTCCAGGCAAACACATGAACAGAGACTTTTCTCTGCCGCTGTACCTACTGAATAGGTAAATCTTATTCAAGAAAAAAGATGGTTTCTTTTCCAGTATAGCCCTTAGATTGTCACTTGGGGATAAATGAAGTAACATGAAACATTTCAAAATAGCAAAAATGGATCTCTTCAAATTTATTATTCCACATGAATTTGTCAAAATATGTACCTGACTGAACTACACAACCAAACCAAGAGAAAAATCTAGAAGGAAAAAATGGTAGGTATTCTGAAATGTATTCTTGCACAAGAAAGATATACACAATTGTAGTTTGGTGCAAAACTAAATAATAATTACTACTTTTCGTCTGTACACCAAATCTCTCTCCAAACTTGGTATGTATTGAACGAATTCCTCATCTGGATAATCCATCTTAATATCAGATATAAATGGGTGATTCATACTTTTGTCTAAGCCTGCTAGCTAACTGTACAATTCTCGCTCTGTTTTGACTGTACAAATGGTCGCTGACAATGATCCATCTATAACAATATCTTCTCAGCTATCTCTTAGTGACCCTACAACCGCAGCTCTTCGGCGAGTTTCAGATTGTGATGCAAGCAGTTCGGCACGCTTCTTCAGATCCCTGCATATTGGAAGAATGTTATTGCACTATTTCCAAATCGAAGTAGAAAAGAAATAAAAAAATTCCCAAATGTTAGCATAACCCACATGCAGCGCGGTACTCCACAACCAGAATCTCTACAATTTTTTGAGTGCTCCTTCAGCAGCTTCCAGATTTTCTGACAGACTTGACAACCCCCAGCAAGCCGAAGATTGCATTGCTGTGTATGGTGGAAGAGCTTTCTCACCTGAAGGCAGTTTGGATAGGAGCAGGGTTTGATTTTGGTCGCATTACATTGAGAGGCATGCATCAGAAGAACATCCAGGGCTTCCCTCATCTGCACCACCAGGGAAAAAATTTCAATGGTTCAATAGCACAAAATTAATATTATAGCAATATTTAAGCTTTGTAGCAAGGACCCATCTAATCATTGTAAAATCATACGGAAGTAGCACCTAAAAACATGGGTGCTACCTTCCTACTGGAATTTTTTTCCCCACCACTAGTTTATGCAGTTGTCAATTCCATATGTTATTCTCCCATTGGAGCAACACTAGGGAAAAGTTGACACAGTAGTACCAAGAGCAATGTGGTACAATTTAAACACCACCTCCAAAAGAGCCTAACTTTTGAAGAGGTGATATAGCAAATTGCAAATATCATTTATATAGTACTTGAATCTAATACCTTACTTTATATTTTTCATTTACGAAAACCCTTGGAATATTATTTTTTATCGCTGCAAGACTGAAAGATATGCTCTTCGAACCAAAGAAAAAGAACAAGATCCCCTTGCACTGGGCAAGGGGGCACACTGACTCGAACAATAGCTAAAAGATGCTACCAGAGAAAATAATAGAACGTTTAGGACACCGGACCTTGTTTTCTAGATACTACAAAAGATGCATATGATTCTAAAAACAATGACAACTTCGCTCAGCAGCCACTGGAATGCCAAAAGATTGATTTTTTATCTTTATTTATAGTTAAATGCATATGAAAGATTTCTCCATACCGGCATATGTTTGTGCAGCTGAGCCTGTCTATTCTTTGCCCCACAATTTATGATGGATGAACGTTGACTTAACTTATGAATATGACAATCACCACCTTTAATTTGATAGCATCCATCACAAGCAGCAAACCCTGGACAAATCTCACAATGCCATCCCTGGCTCACCATAATATCCTGACGGCAAATGTAGCAGGTGGCCCCAACACCTGGCTCTGTTGAGTTGTGGAGATGAAAAAGAATCATCATTGAGGAATGCTTGGCACGACGAAGTGTATCAAACTGATAATGACTCCCCTGACAAAAGCTCAAGAAGGAGTGCCTATTCTCAAAGTAACCATTATCCAGAATAACATCTGTATCCACTGTATCAATGGGCACATCATTTACTGCAACCTGAAGAGAATAAATGTATATATGTAAAATAGGAAGTGAATTCGAGAAGGACTGTGTACCAAAATAAACTAGAATGTGTGGAAGAATTTTTGTTTTCATTTTGTTAAAAAAAAAACAGCAGAAAATGGTTGTAACGTTGGAATTTGGGAATCACCTGAGAGATAAAATGTTTTTCCCCAGTATTGGAAGTGTGTGTGTTCCACTCATTGAGATTTTGCTCCACATCATGGCATCTACAACATATATGAGAGGGTGGATAAGAATTAAAAATTTGATGACTACTGCAACCCACTACATAAAGTCGTGAATACAACTCCAGCATAAAACTTCAGGCAAATCACATCTTGCATCGGGTAAAGCAAAATTGACAAGAAAATTTTAGCAAAAGATCAAGAATGATAAACTATTAAATTTTACCAATGGACTTGAATTCAAACAGTCCTTAAATAAGATTAGCTTGTCTGTAATATGAAAATGGCACCATCAATTATTAGGAGAGATGCTAATCTTCACATCCATAACATAAGTGACCAAATGTGAAGTAAAACATGATTTCAGTCACTTTTCCATAATTTTAAGCCTTGCATATCCTTATTCTTCAACCCCAAAATTTTGAATTTTTTTATGGGTATTGTTAATGTGTGCCCTTAGAGCATATGTTAAGAAAGCTTAAAAAAGATTGTACATTATTTATTACACGCATTTTCATGCAAAATGTACAATCTTTTTAAATTTCTTAACATGTGCCCTAAGGGCACACGTTGACAAAATCCTTTTTTTAATAGCTAAATATCATATTTGTAATATGAAACAGAATTAAACTCTTAACTATTTCTGATCATTTGTTCCCTGAAAAATGAAAATGTATACCGAGCAAATTATCATTATTAATTCTTAACTAACTCTACATAAAACTCAACCCAGAGACTTCACAAATTGTAATGCTTTCAAATTACTTAGCTCGATGAAAAAGGCATTATTACATCTTTAAAAGTTGAATTTTCACTTTCTTATGCTTTGCAATCACTCCTTAAATGGAACCCAAATATTATTTATTATTTATTTAGTGGCTTGATGAAAAGGCATTATTACATCTTACAGGTTAGTTGAAAAGTTGAACTTTCACCATCTTATGTGGGAAATATTATTTATTATGAAATAAAATTATCTAATCTCTAAGATAAAAGGAAAAAAAGCTAGAGAATGTGTCAATACAATTAGAAAATAAAATATTGAAGAGAAGGCATCGAGGAGGACTTCAGTGGAGAGTGGGTGGGTAAAGGTCAGGCAAGAACTACATCATCAAATTATAAGTTTCCACAGCCAGCGAAAGGAAGGAAAAACAAAAAACACAGAAATAAAATTTCAGAGAAGAAAATAACCTCTCACATAGCTGAAAGTTTTTGCATTCATTGCAATACCATCGGCTTCCAGATTGTATCATTTCACGACAGCACATGCAAGTAAATTGTAAATGGGCCACGATAAAGTCTTCCTTCACAGGAAAGATGGTTTGCCCCAGCTATCAAACGAAAGAACAAGAAAATAATCAAGGATTAACAAATAGTATCATCATATAAAAGAAATGCAATGCTTTTAATAATTCGGGGAAGTGTTGAATGAAAATCAGAATCTTCAAAAACCAATAAAAGGATGTAGCATATAAAATGATATATTAATAGGTATGCATCAACAACAAAATTAAAAGGAGAATGATAAGTTCTTCTAAGCCATTTCTGGCTATTCAAGAGGCCTTTCAACAAATTCCACTTCTCTTAGGATCCTACCTCTAGTACAGAGATAAAGAGCCTTTCCTTCAATGGAAACATTCACCTCTAAATAAATGGGATGTGCAACAACAAAGACAATATCTCCTTTTCTGTAGAAGCTTTCCCATTTTGTGGGAACTTTCTCATTAATGGGGTCATCTCCATGCAAACCTGAGTTGAGGAAAGGACTGTTTTGTCCTTTGGCCTCTAAGATGGTTTATAGCTTATTATAATCAGGACCAATTGAGGTCATGGTACTTAACGCACCAGTCAGCATTATTTTGGTCCAAGAAATGGCCAAATACTAACTGAGTTGACGTGGGGCACTGGAAGAAACACTCTGTCCATGTTCAATAGGGCTGGGCAACGGATCCACCCCCGACCGACCCGACCCGACCCGCCACCTGATGAATGGGTGCGTGGACTCTGGCGGACGGGTGCGGGCCTGGATTTTCAGTTTTCTCGGGTTCGGGTCGGGTGGCTGGTGATCCGCCATTTTACCCAGAAAACCCGACCCGCCCGTGACTGTTTCCCCCCCCCCCCCCCCCCACCCTTACGCCTCAGGCCCTTTTCTTTAGATTTTGCCCTAATTTTTTGACAGACCCAACACACAAACCCAACACACACGCAGAGACTCTCTCTCTCTCTCTCTCTACCCTACCCACCATCATCCGACGATCTACACGGTGAACCTCTGAGCGACGATCTACGATGGAGTCCGATCATAAAAGATTCTCAAGAAGCGAATCGTAAATTCAAAGATTGAATCACTTTGAAGCTTTCGACGATGGAGTCCGATCAGAGTTGGACTTCTTCTTCTTCTTCTTCGTATTATGGTGTACTCCGCGTCACTGCCGACTCCTCCGACGAAGAGATTCGCCGTGCCTATCGCAAGCTTGCTATGGTATGTTATGTTTTTTTGGGATTTGCTTTTTTAATGTTAGTTTTCTATGGAGTTTTGGATTTTTAATGGATTTGTGTGGTGGTGGTAATGATTGAATTGGTGCGTGCAGCAATGTCATCCTGATAAATGGACAAGAAACCCTTCCCTTTTGGGCGAGGCCAAGCGCAAATTCCAACAAATTCAAGAAGCTTATTCAGGTACCTCTCTCGCTCTCTCTCTCTCTCTCTCTCTCTCTCTCTCCTTCTGAATCTTAACTGGTTTTTTTTTTGGTTCTAGTTCTAAACTTCTAATCTTTTAGATTCTAATCTATTATTATTATTTTGTTTTGTTCCAGTTCTAGGATTGATTGTTGTTGATGTTTGTGAAATTTGCTTTGAATCTGTTTGTGGAAGTATGGGCTATTATCTCTTAAAATACTAACATAAATATAAATATAATGTAGAATCTGTTTTGAATCTGTTTTGTTGTTGATTAATGGAAAATGGTAAATTTGTGAATGGAAAATGGAAAATGACAAATCTGTTTTCATTTATGGTTTTAATTTTAATTATAATTATAGTTTTTGCTTAGCTTGATATTCATTACTTAGAGGTTCTAATTAGAGACGAAAAATACTAGTTTCTTGCTATTTTTTAAGCAATAGATAGAAGCCTACAGAGATGACCATGAAGAAGCTCTAAGGTCACTTTCCTAAACCAAAAATCAAAACATGAAAATGAAGGAAAAGAAAAAACACAGAATAAACATTTCAATACAAAATTACACCTATTAGAACAGAACAATGTCAGAGGCATAGATCATGAAGAGAAAGATTACAGAAGACTAGTCTTATGGGTTTTCTGCTGAATAGATAACACTTCAACTAAAAAACCTAAACAGAGGAGAAATTGAGCTTTTCTGTACAGAAAACAGATTTAATCCGACGTCCTTATCTGGGCAGCAAATGAAGAACAGAGGCTGCAATCAAAACAAAATTACATTACCTTCCACTAAAACTTTCTTGCCTTCTCCAAACAACCTTTGTGTCCAGGTGGTTGTTGAGAAATTAAGTGAACATTAATTTAGTTATTTTTTTTTAAAGTGTACATGTTAAATTATGTCAAAAATTTGTAAAATTTTAAACCGCCAAACCGATCGCATCCATCCGCCAATCCGCTCAATCCGCATCCGCCGGATTGGCGGACGGATGCGGATGGATTTTCTCCAATCCGCCAATCCGGCGGACGGATGGCGGATTAGAGGTTCCTTGGCCGCAACCGACCCGCGACCACCCCTAATGTTCAACTCCTATGAGTCCTAACCCAGACCAACCAGATGTAAGGGGTCTGGTCCCCTCCACGTATCATGACAGATTAGGTTCCCCTATTGGGGAGGAGAGAGGGAAGAAGGTGGGGTGGTTGCACCCAGTGACACAATAATAAAAGAAAGACCTTAAGTAAATAAACTGGAAGCCTAGCATAGCATGAGGTATAATAGAACAAGAACTAAATCAAAACACCTGACTATGCAAATCAATGACATCTATAGAGGTTACTAGAGAGTAGGACAGAAAAGAAGAGCAGAAATTTACTTTTTGCATCAGTAGAATATCTTTGGTTGCATTATCAGAAAGATTGGTATGTCCCATAGCTTTTAAGGTTCTCTTTGTCAGAACATTTTTCCCCTTGCTCTGTGAACCTACTTGACTTCCTTGTTCAATATTTTTAATCATATCTATAGCAGCACCAGAACAATAGTCACCATCAAAATATGGCAAACGAGCTGCAGTTATCTTGATGTTGCATTCTCCAGTAGGAACAAAGAAATTATCATATAAATTAGTGCAATGCACCACTATATTCTCTTTGGCTGCTTTTCTTAGCATTGACTTATACCTGCACGTGGAAAATCTTCAAGTCAAGAAATATGCATGCCCAACAAAAGCTGCAGACATGGAAATCAGAGAAAAAAAACTATGAACAAACATCTGAAAACAGACCAATCACTTGAGTTAGGAATGACATGCATTATTTTCAAATGAATGACATGCATTAATACATGTGTCATGCTTAAATACATACATAAATGCATACATGCAAGCATGTGAAGGTGTGGAAAGAGAGAGAGTGCGGGATACCGAGGTATTACACATATCTTAATCGCATAACTAATGCAAACACGTAAACACACATGTAAAATTAACATGTTCGGAGAGAGGAAATACCACTGTCGCAGTTTATCAGCCTTGGGTGTTCTCTGACTCTCTGGATGGCAATACAAAATATAATCTTCTCCTTTCAAAGGCGGGCATGCCCATATATAGCAGGTTGCAAAACCTCGTTTCTTGCAAAAATCAAGGTATCCTATCTGATGATGACAACAAAGGACAAAGCAAAGAGCCAATCTTCTTGTTATTTACATTTTCCAATAGAAGCTTTAAATGCTTGATATAATAATAGGGATTAAACAAATAAACCAGGAAAAAAGAAGAAGATAATTACCAATATTTCATGGTAAACGAAAGTACGAAGAGCTTCACCGGACACAGTTCTTATCTCGGGTCTAAAGTACTTGACAGAATCGAGATATGAGATATATACGCAACGTTGATTGGGTTGACCACATTCTGAACCAAACTCCTGGATATACATTCCAAATAGGCAAACATCTACACCTTCAATTTTCTGAAACAAAAGAATCACCTGATGGGGAAAGAATGTGTCAGAATTCATGAAAATATAAAACAATTAACAGCTGTAATTCAACATGGGGGTGATTAACAAAGGGGGAAAAAAAAAGAAAATAAGAAACTTTCTTGAAGAATTTGCAGTAACATCAATCTCCCCTATGGATTTATATCAAAACGTGCTCACCTCTAGTCCTTTCACATTTCATATGAAAAAAGAAATTAAATGATTTGTATGGCCATTATCGTAGAAAAATCATTAACCAATATAAAAAAACGAACAGTTGAGTAGCAAAATACTGAAGTTTAATAAGGGAGAGATTCAACTATAAGTCAACCCAAAAAATAAAGGGAGGTGGTGTCACTTATGAATTAAAGGAGATTTTTGGTGTTTTCATAAATCTTAGTCGAAGTTCTTATAAGTTGCATCAACAAAGACAAGCAACAGGAAATTGCTTATGCATGAAATACTGAAATTTCTCTTACCTTTGATCTGTATGGGAACTCTGTCGGGTAGTTCTCATCATGAAAAATATCTAAAAATTGCTGCTTCACTTTCAATAGTTTACTGACAGACAACACCACTCTGACAACAAGATCTGTTACTCCAGGTACCTAGAAATAGGTTGAACATCTTATATCAAGCAATTGTATTCTGAAACATAAAACATTAGATATACTCTTGCTGAGAAATGTTAGATGAAACAAATGTGTGAAAATTCTCAAATGGGCAAACATTATTGCCACAGGATAAAATCCTAATCTTCACTAGCTAGTTCGACATCACTGAATACTTCATACAGGAGCTGTGATGCTACATCCAACAATGGGCTAAACAAGTATGACAGGCTTTGGAGTCCTAAAACAAAAGAATATGGGTCCCACAATTATCAAGAAGCTTTATTTCTCCGAAGGAGAAAAAGAACATGGTAGTGTTTAGAGTCTTTATATACGGTCAGTATGCTGCTGGTCTTTTTATTTGTGTTTTACTTGTTTTAGGAGCTGAGAGCATCTTAGCAATTTCTAGATTTGCCGCAATGTGGATCCATCGATCTTGTTTCTGGTCAAATTATTTAAATGGGCCATCATATATGGGTTTTGCTAGTGGAGAACGGTCTTAATAGTAAAAAGGTCAAGATTTTCAATTTTGAAGTCCTAGACATAGCTGGAGAAGGATTGGACACTTCTTTTTTTGTAAGTCCTGGAGTAGGGTTGACCCTACAGCAATGCTTACCCTCCCTAGACCATGCTTTAGTGGGAGCATCGTGACTCTTATTTATTTATTTATTTTTGGAATAGGATTGGACACAAACCTATATACAGCTATGTAATCTCTCTATGGGTCCAGCAATTATCAAGAAGCCTTATTGTTCCAAAGAAAAATGTCCATGGTAGTGTTAACAATCTTTATTTACAATTAATATGCTGCTGGTTCTTCTAATTGTGCTTTATTTGTTATAGGAACTAAGACCGTGGAAATTATTTAAATGAGTCTTGTTTCAGGTCAAGTTATCAATTCAAAGCCCCATGGAGATGCAAACAAGGTATGTAGATGTTCAATTACTAATTTAACAAAAAAAGTGCAGTTCTATGATAGATTCCACATAAAATTCACCTCCATCCAATTGTTACTTGCAAGCTTACTATTTTAAAGTCAAATGAAGGAACAATTTACTCTAATATAGACAACATCATAATTTAATTGCAAAGGTATGAAAGAAGAGGCTACTAAAAAACAATGAAGATTTTGAAGTTCAAGTCCATAAGAGTATTGCGAAATTCTTTAGGAATTAAAAGAGCTTAAGGTCCAAAAAAGACACATAAAAAAGCAATGAATTTATAAATTAGGATACTATATCATTAGCTGCATTGGGATAATGACTCAATTAAAGTTAATACAAATTGAAAAGTTAAACCATAGCCATAAGCATATATACACCTATGTAATCTCTCTATGCAAAAAGACTAAAGTTTGGAGAATTTAATATTTTGTGCTGTGTGATGAAGCCTAACCCTTGCGATGGTGAAGACCAAGTAGTCTATGTGAGATTCCTAGACTAACTTACAGTCTATGCTTTACATTACAACTAGTTCTTAAAAATTATTGTTTTCAACCATAAAATCATCCTTTAGCAATCCCTACATGAAGACAACCCAAATAATCAATCCCCAACAAAGAAAGGGAAAGGTATTGTTTTCAGCTTATTATTTACAGGACCAAAACAGCCCAAATTTCAGTCCCAAAACTCCCCCTTATTAAGATATAATAAAGCGTAACCTCTTTCCTCACCCTTTGGCCATCAAAATATCTCCAAAACTCTTTAATTTGTTGTTCCCAAACCCTCATTAAAACCCTACACCAGTCATGCTATCATTTAAAACCCAAAATCCACAAACTTTGTAACATTTCCCACCAAAATCCACAAACTTTGTAACATTTCCCACCAAAAAGTCATTCAAAAGACGGCTATATTGAATACACATCACTGTCCTACATCAATCTGTATTGGCCCTACCCCACTGTTAAATTGCATGAGCTCCCCATGTTTGTCATGCATGCAAAAATCAAACTGTTTGGAGGTCGAGTTATATCCCATGGCTAAAGAAATCAAACACGTGCAATATTTATTAGGCATGACATGCATGAAAATCTATCACAGCTAATGGCAAGCATGGACAAATATTGTTCCTATTTTGAGTGATCACACAATAATACTGTTTTAGACCAGCTATAATTTGATCATGTCTTGATAGTTTATGTTTCTATCCTTTCTTCTAGGTCATTACCAAGTGAATATAATACATTAATTCTTGTGTCAAAAATAAAAAAGAAAATATTTATAAACAGAGTATTTGTATTATACCTCATCAAGGTTCTTTTGTAAAGAATTTGCCCTCTCCTCTCTCTCTTGATTGAGACGCCTAAAGAGCCTTTGCTCAATGTAATCACTGAGCATAGTAGTTGGCAAATCTTTTGCTCCAAAAGCAGCAGTCTTTGGTAAGGGCACACGCTCTCCAACTTCTATTCCTTCCAAGTAGCATTTTGGACAAATATACTCTGCTTTTCCTCCTAAATCTCTTTTATCATTGTAGAGACCACATATCTGGTGTTGCCAGCCTTTGCATTTATCACATTGAACCCACTGCAAAGACAAAATGATTGTATGGAGTCTTAAACCATTTATTTAAATTGATATCTCGAAGGGGAAAATGACGTAGCTTACCGATTCTTCATTTTCATGGTCATTCCTTTCCTTGTGAAGCTTTTCCTTGGAAACGGAAATGCCATGGAATGAGATATCACCACCACGAGACTTCTTGAAGCATGAAGTGCAAAAACAATGCTGTGTACCCATCTCATCAAGTCCGCAATAATAAACCATACCGAATTTCATACGAGCCCCGCAAGATGAGCAATATATTGGTGCTGGAGCAAGCACAAGCTTGTCCATAGCACACAACTGGCATGAGTTTTCACCAACAGAATATGCCACTGGGCTTCCTTTTACTCCCTGCATAAAAAAACAACGCCCAATTAGTAACATTAATATGTGTTTGGGAGGGGAAAGATTGAGTACACCCCCAACCTTTGGCATAATGCACAAAGTGGTGTTCCCAAGACTTGAACCCATAATCTCAAGGTTATTAGGCCAAGTTTTAACCATTGAACCAATGGTCACCCCTTCCAAAGGTCACTATATTTAAATTGTAGCAATACCAAAGGTCACATATATCTAACACCATGTTTAGGCAAGTAAAAACTACATGCTGAATTTGAATAAAATACTCCCAAAATTGATGGATAATCTACAAGCCTGGCCAAGAAATCAATCAAAGACACAACACCTAAGAAGCACATACACGGATAGTGGACACGACGATTCTAAAAAAATTAGGATATGGAATCGGTGAACATATGGCGAAAAAATATATTTTTTTATATATTTTATTTACGAACACGCGTGTGCATGAGGTCCCTGACGTGTCGTATAAAAAATTAATAATTAAAAAAATTGAACATGCCATGTGATGTGATGTGACATTGACATGTGTGTCCCTGCTGTGTTGGACAAGAACATGAACATAGCACTCATCTTGGAGTGTCGGTGCTTCTTAGCTTAGCACAACACAATACGAACTCACTGACAGCAAATCTTAAAAAAGTAGAGCACAACATGGCAAGGACATGGTAACATGTTAATATATTTTATGTATCTGTTTAACATGTTATGTAAAAAAATATACAATCTAATATTATTTATATATTTCTTTGCATACATTTTAAAGAACAAGAACCTTACACAAATGAGGTGCAAATAAATTTCTCTGAGGCAAAATGACAACAGCAAGTCCTGGGAACTAAATTACAAAGATTAGTTCTTTTCTGATAGAGTGGGTCCTAACAGGGACTTGAATTCTGCACCTCCCTTTTTGTGGGTGTCAGGAGATGCAACTCAAGCTAACACCAGGTAAAAATAAGGTATGTTAAATATCCTCCTTTGCTTCTTATATGGTCCAATTGAGCACAATGAAGACAATATATGATTGGTTGGCTAACACGAATTGAATGTTTGTGTCAAATAACAAGGACAACACCACTAAGAGGGAGAAGTTGAAGCCTCAAGAACAAGAGATAGACCAACAAGATATGAATGTAAGTTGTGAGAAAGAACATGATCTCAAGAAAAGACTTCTTCAGCCAGGACAAAGTGGTAGAAATGTGGCTTCACTAAGTTGAGTATAGGGAAAACCTTCAAATGGATCAATCTATTAAAAGTCCTTATATGCTAATCCTAATGATATATACAATCCAAAATAATAATTAAAGCAAATAAAAAACAGCAGAAATCATAAAGTGATGTACAAACCTGACCAACCCACTGCCTGAGACTCAATAAATGTTCCTTCATTTCCTCTACTGTGAAAAACTCAATCAAAGACACACCCATTATCTTTGGCTCCTCCGTCTTCGTTTCTGAATTAGCTGCTGGTGCAATCAAATCACTTTTTGTCTCTAGTTTTGCCTGGTCAGATTTGGTCCTGACTTCTCTCTCCTCCACTTTATGATCAACAATGAGCTCTTCAGATTTTTGAAAATTATCCATGACGTTGTTTCTAACCTCACTAATGCACTCATGGACTGTCTCCCCTTCTTTAGAACAACCAATGAACTCTTCAGGATGAATGGGTGTACCCTTTAAGTCAGACCTCTGTGCAGTTTCTGTAACATTATTCCTACTTGAACTAGTAGTGCTTATGGAGTCTTGAAGGGGAGTTGACACTCCCATTTTAATCTCCATTTCATCTAAATTATTTGATACAGGAGCATCAGGCAATTGCTGCAAGTGTGAGAGTTTTTCAGGTTCACAAGGTTGATTCTTTGAAGAGGCAACTACATAAGAAACCCCAGTTTCTAAGGAACCAGGATTCCCTATCTTCAGACGTTTAGGAGGAGGCAGATTATCTTCAGCAGGGACAGGAGTACAACTAAAATCTGTGTCACAGGAACCCTCAAAGTGAACTTTTTCTTGTTTTCTACATCCCCCGAGAGGTTTACCAGTAACACAAAACCTTCGGACAGGCTTGCATATGTTGCACTCCCAACAATGACAGTTATCAAAATGGGAAACTAGTTCAGAATACTGGTCACAGTAGCATGTGCTCTCATTACATAATGTCGCATGCATATGTTTCATAAAGGAAACTTGATTTCCATCTACATGCATTCTCTTGTAGTTCATATAAGAAACTAGAATTCTTTTAAACGTTAGATCACTTGAATGCACAACTTTGGCAGCTCCAGTTGGACCAAAAAGGATTGCATAACTTTCTGAAGCAACATGTTTAACACCATGTGATTGTTCTGAACAAAGATACAACTCTTTAGATGTTTTCCGCGGCGCTATCTCATTCAAACGTTCATCTTGGTGCTGCTGATGGAACTGATGAGAACCTGGCATCTGCGGCTTGGGTTCCAATAAATCCTCACAAGTTGGTTTTGAAATATCTAAATTTGCACGGGGAAAAATATCAGATGCTTCAGGAATCCTCTGTGCATCCTTCTGCAGGTTCTGCAAGTCTGGAAAAGGTAACTCCGAGTTTTCCCTAAAAAATAATGGAACCCTCTCCAAATAAACATTCTCATTATTCTCCATGAAACCTTCATATTTGATCAAATTCAACTCACCTGGCGAAAATAATCATTCAAAAAGCAAATAAAGCCATGAGAAGAAGAATGCTGGCGAAGACAAGAAAATTTAAAACAAAAACAAAAACAAAAACAAAAACAAAATTATATAAAAAAAATAAATAAATAAATAAAAAAAGGAAGAGAGAAGAGTTGCCAAGGATGGGTGAACTGGTCTCATCTGTAACAATAAGGTATTGGTGCCACCTAAGTAGCACGGACACGGATACGAGATACGACACGGACACGACACAAACACGCGGACACGCAATTTTTCAAAAAATGGGAGACACGACACGCTGGGGACACGTTTAATATATATAATTTTATTTATATATTATATGTAAAATTAAAAAATATATACTATTTATATTTATTTTTATTTATTTATTTTATTTATTATATGCAAAATTAAAAAATATATACTAATTTTATTTATTTATTTTATTTATTATATGTAAAATTAAAAAATAAATATATTATTTGTATTTATTTATATTATTTAAGACCAAAAAAAAGGTTAGGGGTTATATTATTTATTTATTTATATTATTTACTATTAGTATATAAATATATATATGTATATATATTGTTATTATTTTTTATAAATTTTATTAGATTTTTTTTATTATATATGATTTAATTAGATTTATTATATAACAAATTTATTATTTATTATATAACAAATTATATTATAATTATATCATTTATTATTTAACAAATTATATTATAATTATATAACAAATTATATTATAATTATATTATTTATTATATAACAAATTTGAGTTATTGGTTAACAAATTATATTATTATATAACAAATTATATTATTTATTATATTATAATTATGTTATATTATAATATAACAAATGTTACAAACGCAGATCAGATCGAAGAGAGAGAGAGAGAGAAGAAGAGGGCGAAGAAGCAGAAGAAGCAGAAGGAGAAGACGATGGCGAAGGCAGATCGCAGACGAGAGATCAAAGGCAGATCGAAGACGAGAGACAGGGATCGAAGGCAGATCGCACCAGGTTTCTCTCTCTCTCTCTCTCTCTCTCCCCCCCCTCGATCTGTCTGTCTCTGGCTCTCTCTCTTTCTCCTCTCCTACAGTTCTAGGGCTTCTTCGATCCACCCACCTGCGTGTCTGAATCGTGTCCTCGCGTGTCCAACCTCGTGTCCGACTCTGAAAAATTCTGAAAAAAGGGGGACACGCAGGAGAGAGTGTCGGACACGTGTCAACAGCGTGTCGTACGCGTGTCCGTGTCTGACACGTGCCCGACACTGATACGCAAGCCTCAGGGACGTGTCCGTGCTTCTTAGGGTGCCACTTTCATGAGGACATAGGTGCCACCAATCCCAATTTTGCCTCAGTCATGTAAGTCTCCCAAAAGCATCTAAGAAAAACAAATTTCAATGAAGAATCCACATGCGTAGGCCAACGGGTAAGGGAGTGAGCCATAAACTCGGACATCTTGGGTTCAACTCTTCTTGTAGTCTTACAAGCTTAACCAATACTTGTGGTTTGTGGGTGATTACAGGAATTTGGGGTATACTCTTGAGTAGTGGGTCCAAATTAGTGTATACACATTGTACAAGGACAAGTTTGAGATGGTGATCAAGGTTCAGTCGTACAGTGTCTGAAATAATTTTTTTGCTTGGGAGAAAACGAGGTGCTTGCTCCAAATTATTTAGGATACCACAAGGTAACAAACAGAGAAATACTCAAGGAAAAACAAAAAATAAAAGGGTCTAGTTGACTGCCCTAAGGGCATTGGTTAACAAAGCTTAAAATGGGTGTACATTCTTTATGGCACACACTCTTACAAAGAATGTACAACTATTTCAAGCTTGTTAACGAGTACCCTAAGGCACTCTTGTTAACAACATCCAAAATTAAAAAGGTCAAAATATACTTCTACAGAAGCAAATGCAATAAGAGAAACTTTCAATTAAAATGTTGGGCATTGTTAAGGTTTTATAATTTGGAGAATTTTAGCAACATAATTAGAGAACGTACCCTCATTAAGATGCTTCTGTCGGACATAGTTTTCTGATGATGACTCAGATAGTAAGCTACTACTAGGAAAAGTTGGTGCACCATCAAAAGGTCCAGTATCAGAATGCATATCCGCATCAGAACATGCTGTGATGGATGAGATTTTCTCAGGAGAAGGAACCATCCCACTAGCAACATGCCTTGTGCCCATGAATGTAGTGGCAACTCCCCGGTTATAACCATCACAAGGAGACCCTGCAAGTAAATATTTATTAACTAATGAGATATAATTACAGAACAACCCGATACATGAGCATAATGATCGTTTAATCAATTTACCCTTCGAAGAGCCAAATGATCTACCTTCAAAGAAGCTAGAGTCATTAACATTATTGGTCTGCAATGTGTTACTGTTATTCCTAACAACCATGGAGTAATCAACCACAGGGTATGGTGAATTTGAGTTGACAAACGGGGATGTAAGACAGTGGGCTACTTGACTGGAGAAGCTAGCACCAGATATTTCATGCTGGATCATGTTTTGCAATTGCAATCGACGAGGCGGTATCTTCTGGTTCATGCACTCCTAAGAACCAATTGAAAATACATGAGCTCAGGTGACTTAGAAGATCAGACAAAAACTTTCACTAATAACACTCCACAAGGTTCAAGATCTATATAAATAAATACATTATTCCCCAGAAAAGAATGAAGCATTAATAAGCTAATGACTGGACCCCAACTTCATAAAACCCTCGGGAGAGGGGGGGGGGGGGGGGGGGCTTAGTGCACGAAAGACGAGACCAATTTTCTAATATATCAGCTGACCTAACTATTAGAAGCAAGAAATTACATACTAAAAGATTATTTAAAATAATATGATATTGCAAAAAATCAGCAGAGTACTGATCTTACATGCCAGTACAAAAAAAGAAAAAGAAAAAAAGAGCTAAGCAAAGCAAATCACTACATAACAAATGAAAATAACCTGTTATACTGAATTTTGTTTACTTATTCTAAAATACCTTTGAAGCACCATCAACAGATAGCTGACTTTGAGAGACAGGAACATGACCAGATGTCCACTGTCCCCACTCACGGTTTGTTTTCTGCATAGAATGTTTGGTACTGCAGAAGAAATTTGATAAGATATAGAAAGGTAAATAAAAAATACAGAACACAAACTGAAATATAGATTTTTATTATAGCAGATTTGACTTTCTCAGGGACTTTAATAATTCAATTCATGTAAACATTAAAAACTTACGTCTTATTCCTGAAAAATTCATTAACATGACTCATTCTAGGATCCTTGTACCAATCAGCTAGAGAATCTCCATGTATGGAGTGTTGATGAAAATCAATCTCACGCAGCTGGGGAACGTGTGAATCATTGCTCACAAACTGGCTTGCAACCTGGTTGCATACCTGCCCCAACGTGTATGCCTTTACATCCATCATGCAGTTTATGAGGGTTTATTCATCTGCAAAAGTTGCAATTCAATAGAAATTACGTAAGTAATATAATTTAAGAAGGATACATTCATGATCTTGATTGTTTTATCATCTTATGATTAAAACTTTCAAAGAACAACAGAAGTTAGAATACAAAAGAATCTGGAATCCCAAAATAATTGCAACTTTAGTAGCATTCAGACAAGAAGAATAAAGGTCAGTTACTTTGATCAATCAATGATTCAGCCAAAGCTGGAAATATGATAGAATTTCTAAAAGCACTTCCACTCTCAGCAATCAGATGCAAGCAACTGGAACCTATGTTACCAGGATATCATGGATTGTTCTAGTATGTCACATGCTCTAAAATACGGTACAATAAGAGTAGACTTGTATAGATTACACTATAAGAAATTAAGGTACTTCTAAAGTTATTTTCTTTTGACAATTAGACATCCATTAAAATGTAGGTTTTCTTTCCCCAAATTAATAATCTATTAACACATTTCCGTGAGCATTATGACTCATTTTTTATGTTTTATTTTGTCAAAACTTCACTCACCTTATATTTTAGTTCATTATATCCAACCCTTTTTTTTTTCTTTTTTTTTTTTTTTTCACTCTAAGGAAACATTTGAGAAATATATTGGGAAAAAAATTGGGATCGCTTTAGATCACTAAATTTATCATTTTGGAACAAAGGTGTACCATATTTCGGAAAGTATGTTACAAAACATAATATGCTACGATATTAGTGTTTTCTGGTAACATTGACGGGAACATGTCCCTGCCGAGGAAGGGAACTCTATAGGGGAAAAATATGTATTAAATTACCCTAACTGTTCATCTTTAGGTTTCTGGATGGGGCCACCTGTGAGATGCTCCAGAAACTTTTCCAACCTTCTTGACTTGGATGATGTTGAAATTCATGTAGACAATCCACCAAATGCAAACCTATGATGACCGAGGGGTTCATCATCATGGGATTTAATCAAGTAATGTGCCCCGATTAATATAACAGTACCTGATTATGCTAAATTCTGGATTTTTCCTCCCCTTTTCTTAATTTTGATGAATACTGAAGATCCAAAATGGATAAAAATTTAAACTTGCCCTTCCAAAACATGCCACTCTCATTGTTGGCCATTGTACTGGACTACTAGAGGTAGAAGATGAAAAAGGGGTTGTGATCCAATGTGGTCATGCCCATGGGTGCTATGCTGCCCTCTTTTCACTTCATATGAGATTTCAATATTACTCAAGGGCAACATTGGTACTTTAACAACTAAATTAATGATATCATCCATTTCTGTCAAGTTTTTTTATGATTAGATAACATAGACAGGTATTTGTACATCAATTTCAAAATCAGGGAGGTTAGTGTAATTATTGAAACTACAAGAGAGATTCCAACAATTAGTCTAAACCTTAGGGGAGAACCCTGCAATTAGGCAAAACCTCAAGGTAGGTCAACATAATTAACCTTTAAAAATATGAAGTCATGGACCACTCCATAAACCCAGGAGGAAAAAGACTCCAAGAGTCAATGGTTCAACTTTAAATAAACCAAAACCAAAGCATGATGTCATAATCATAATAACATAAAACACGTACCAGGATCCTCTAGAGTGGGTTTTCCTAAAGTGATCCCTGAAGTAAGTGATCCAATGGCTCAAAATAAATCTAACCAAAACGAGGAATTTCAAAAAAAAAAAAATGCTTTAATTCAAATAGATCTGATATGAAGCAGAGAGAGAGAGAGAGAAAATTAAAATTCATCCAGTAATAGTTTGGATTCAAAATATTTTCAGTAATATTTTGATTCCAAAAATTAAAAAATTAAAATTCATCCAGTAATAGTTTTGATTCCAAAAATTAAAAAAAAAAAGGGAAAAAAAGTCCCTAATATTTTCAGTAATAGTTTGGATTCAAAATTCATCCAAGATCTGGAAATTCATCCAAGATCCAAATAGCCAAAACAAAGAACAAATCTGGAAACAAGCAAATTCTAAGTCTAATTACAACAAACACAAAAACTAAAATACATTCATACACAGACAGACATATATGTATATATATATAAATCAAAAGATTAGAAATGTGAAGACAAAGACAGGAAGAGTTCATCGGCTGTGGGTCTCCTTCTTTCCCTCATCAAAATGTCATGAAATTCTTCTACAACTCAAAAACAGAGAGAGAGAAATTGTGGTTCAGATTTTTAGTTCAAAAACAAAAGAGTATTTAGTTCAGATTTTTTCCTTAATTTTTGGAATCAAAGCCTTAATATTTTAAGTTTGGGGGATGATCGAACCTGTGGTTTTCTTCCTTCAATCTGTTGGAGTATGGCGGGCAGTGGCAGCGGCGTGGCAGCGGCGAGTCGGGGATGGCTGAGAAGAGCTCCTCAAGCCCTTCTCTCTCTCTCTCGCTCTCTCTCTCTGCTTCATATCAGGTCTGTTTGAATTAAAGCATTTTTTTTTTAAATTCCTAAACAAAACGACGTCGTTTTGGTTAGATTTATTTTGAGCATCACCTACTTCAGAGATCACCCCAGGAAAACCCACTCTAGAGGATCCTGGTAAGATAAAACACAAACAAGAATTTTTTTTAATTTTTTTTCCTTGGGTATGAAAATTTCCATTGATTAAGGCTAAGTTTGGAAATATTAAATAAGTGCACTTTTTATTTTTTTTAACTAAAAAATTGAGGTTGAAATTATGGATGTTTAGGGTAATTTTTTGACTTTTTATGGAAAAATGTGTAATAAAAAATTGTGAAAATTGGTTTTTAGAGGAAAATTTGAATTGGGAGTTGTGCAGCCGTAATTGTTGACTTTTGGTGAATAGTGTTAACTTTTTAACTTTTTGAGTAACTTTTTAACTTTTTAAATTATTTGGGAGTACCCAAACTACTAATGTTCTTCATTGTTCATAAACTTTGTAGGGTTATCTCAAAGACGCACAACATT